>VWZL01002471.1:368781-392642 GCA_013396915.1 Stercorarius parasiticus
GGCCGAGCAGCGGAGCCGGGAGCCGCGGCGGGCTCCGGACGCTGGGTTTCCCCTCCGACGCTGCGGGAGCCGAGCCCGAACGACGGAGAAGTTTGTAACGAGGAGCCGCATCTTGCCGTGAGGGTTGGGGGTCGGGATAACTCCTTGCTGACCGAACCGAGCAACTTGGGAAGCCGGTGGAGGGGTTCAGGAGCCGTAACGCTGTGATACAGCGTGTGAAAACACACGCTTGGCGCCTTTGGAGTATTTCAGACCTATCATTACGGTCTTGGGTCTTACCGCGCTATGAAAAACTCTGGTTCTGCTTTTTGAAGCACCTGACAACGTGAAACGGGCGTTTCTCTGTTCCGTTCCTCATCTCTTTTTCCTCTTTATTTTTCCCCTTCTTTAAAGGGGCTTTGTGTTACAAGTCCTCTGTGTTAGGAGATACCTTAATGCTGGCTTTGACGATCCTTTCTTCTAACACTTGTATCTTCTAAAGAAATTTCAGCTGTTGGTTGCTTGAGGGATGACTTCCCATGCTTTGAATTCCTCTCAGTGCTACAGCTGTAGCTAACATTAAAGCTACTTACACTTTCAAAATAATACACAGCTTTACAGAGTTTGGTGGAAAGGGCTGAGAAGGGCCAGAAGATATCACTACAACTAGGAAAATACCTGCTGTTCCTTCTAGAATCACTCTAGTTTATGCAAGTGAGATAAAGGAGACATTTGCTGGTGTTGGGGGAAAATTTAGTTCTCATTCTTGAGAAGTAAATATGCTGTCTAACAACATTGCAGAAGCTTTTGTGAAATCTGGAGCTTCACTTCCTTTTTCTTCAAGGCTTATAGAATAATTCTGGACCTTCTTGAATAAAGTGCACCTGTCACACATAATAAGTTTGGGGGCAGGGGGAGAAGCTTACAAATCATACCTTGCATTCATAATAGTCATGAATTCCTTGGTGAGAAATACTTGCCTCATAGCTAAGGTTACTAATGATTTTTAAACCTTTCCTAGAGAGAGAGAGAAATGTGGTGTGTAAAGAACAGGTTTAAATACTGTCATGATAGATGTACAACAGCTTAGAAAGAAGACAGAAGTAGAAGTCACTCCTTGCAGTTCCACGTATAGAGTAAGCAATGAGCAAACAGGAATGTTGAAAGGCTCAAAACGCTTCCAACAACTCGAGAGGGTGGAAACTCTGCAAGAGGAAAGGTGGGATGAAAAAGTAAAATTACAGTAGAAAATAAACTTCTGGCCTGAACAGTGATGTGTAAGCAGGTTTTAGAGCTGCACAGGACTCTTAAATGTGGAACCAGAGTTGTTCAGGTGCTTGTGCTTGAACATGTGGAAAAAGACTGATTGTCTGGCTTGGAGTGTAGAATTGTAATAAGACAAACAGAAGGATGGAATTATTGCTTAAAAGAGAGAAAACAATTCTTCCTTTTGTTTAGTCTGGAATGAAAAAAAAATCTCATTGCTTATTTGTTTTAATATATGAAAAATTATGACAATATATGAGAGACTTCTGAAGGCAGTAGGGAAATACACTGCTGACTTCAGTTGTTGTTTAGACTGGTTATTTTGCAGTTAACCTCTATAAGGAAGATGTACATAATGTATAGCTAGTTAAACTGGTTCCAGTACAATTATTTTGTTACATGTCTTATCTTTTTTAATTTTCCAGGTGCATCTGATTACCTGCTGGAAATACTTTGAAGTATCAACAATGAACTCGATGTTAACATTACTTTTTTCTGGAATAGTTGCCTGTTGTGCTCACACTACTGGTGATTCGGTATCCAGGTTACTCCTCGTGTCCTTTGATGGCTTCAGGGCTGACTACTTGGAAACCTATAAACTTCCTCATCTTCAGGAGTTCATTGCGGATGGTGTGCTTGTAAAACAAGTTACGAATGCTTTTATCACCAAGACTTTCCCAAACCATTATACCATAGTGACAGGTTTATATGAAGAAAGCCATGGCATCGTAGCTAATGACATGTATGATGCAGATGCCAAGAAAAAGTTTTCACAGTTCAATGATTCGGATCCCTTCTGGTGGAATGAGGCAATTCCAATTTGGGTAACAAATCAACAACAAGGAAATAGAGCAAGTGCAGCTGCAATGTGGCCCGGTACCGATGTAAGAATTAACGATACGACCCCTCAGTTCTTCATGAAGTATAACTTTTCAGTAACGTTTGAGGAGAGAGTGGAGAAAATTGTCGCCTGGCTGAACAGCTCTAATCCAGTAGTCAGTTTTGCTACTTTATACTGGGAAGAACCAGATGCAAGTGGGCACAAGTATGGACCAGAGGACACTGAGAACATGCGCAAAGTATTAGAAGAAGTGGATAATCATATTGGTTTCCTTACTAATAAATTGAAGGCAGTTGGTTTGTGGGACACTATTAATATCATAATAACAAGCGATCATGGAATGGCTGCCTGTTCAGCAAAGAAGCTGATTATCCTGGATAAATGCATCGGTCGCAATAATTATACTCTGATAGACAAGAGTCCAGTTGCTGCAGTGCTGCCAAGGCAGAGTATGTTTTGGGTTTTTTTTAAGTCATACACAGAATTAAATCTTTTTTATCTTACTACTAAAAAGTATACCCTATGGTAGACTGTTCACATCTTTTGCAAAACCAGTGTAGTTCGTATTGAAGAACTTCGACATAATTTAATGAATAAGCTAAAGAATGTTTGTCTATTTAGAAATTACTTTCTTTTGGTAGTCAATGGGTGAAGGAGAGTTTCATGTGAAATTGATGTGGGTGGTAGAGATAGTCCTGGTACAACTTCATGAGAAAGTGGACAGGTACTTGGTGTTCCTGCTCTCCTGTTGCTCACTTAGTCTTTATGGTGGTAATTCACAGTGAGCATAAAACAAACCCTCGTGTTTATTCAGAGTAAAAAATGTCACTGTCTGAACTTCCAAGTAAAAATCTAAACCCAGCTTTGATTGCTTTAGCGTTTCTGTGAATGAAACTTCACTTTTCATACTGTAAATTCAGTTTTTGTATCTTGGAGTAGTTACTCCATGTCTTAAGTCGTAACACCGCTGTGTCCATAACTGTGGCCAGACTGAAGGAATTCTAATGAACAAAGTCATTTTTACAGTAACAAAATTCAATACTTAACTGCTTTGGAATAAATATTGACTACTTTGGTATGTGATTTCTTTCTCTTGATTGCTCTGCTTGAATTTTGCCTTCCTCCCTAGCTAGCCCAGAGGGTAAGCTGAACTGTAGACTCAAAACCACAGTTGTGAGGTGCCTGATGTAAAATGAGAGCAAATTGTGAAATCCACCTTGATACATGTAGTATTTCATTAAGGCCACTGAAAAATCCTTTCCTATGTGACTTTTAAAAAATAATTGTTTTGAAAAAAATGGATTTTAGGTTTAATGACAGATATGTAACATTGCAGTAAATAGGACATAATTTTCAGCTGTTTAACATGCAGTTTTTTCTCTTGGCAGACAAGACAGACGTGTACAACTTACTGAAAAACTGCAACAGTCACATGAAAGTATATTTTAAGGAAGAAATTCCAGACAGATTTCATTATCGTCATAATAAGAGAATTCAACCCATAATTCTGGTTGCGGACGAAGGCTGGACAATCGTACAAAACGAATCACTTTCAAAATGTAAGTGTGTTTTCCTTATTTGTGTTTTTGGTGGCTTATGTTGGTAAACTTTTGTTTTTCTTTCAGCTGTCTGTAGGATGATCTTAGAAAGTTTAGAAAGTGGAGTCTTGGCACTGTAGATCTTTAGGAACGTCTCAGCATTTTCTAGAATATTCTCAGCCTGAGCCTGGAGTGTTTTAACAGATGAGGAAGAGATGGGGAATATTCCGTTGGCTGAAACACCTTGTCATGTTCAACTTAATAGCCTGAGGTACACTTTTAAGAGTTATCTTAGGCAAGTTAGCAGTCTGTCTCAAGCTTCCACAAGAGTGTGGTTTAACTGTTTTTTGTATATAAAAAAATATATCTAGGGGAGCATAAATTGAAGAATGCAAGACACAACTTTTAATGTTAGAGTACATATACTAGGAAAGAAAAATAAATGGGAGGAAATACTAAAAAATAATAGGAATACAACAAATAATGGTCAAAGAAGCCAGAGTTCTTCCTGTTAGGGGTATCAAATAGCATGTTTTAAAGACAAAAAACAAAACAGATGTTACCTCGCACAGTGCACTGCTAAGCTATGCACTTTCTTCCTCCTAGATGCTGTGAATGTCAAGTTACATACACACATATACACGTGTGTATAGATATATTTCCAGATGTTTCATATGCAGTGGTTTTTTGGCAGACAAGAGAGGCATGTGTAACTTACTGAAAAAGTGCAAGTCATGTGAAAGAATATATCTCAAAGAAGAAATTCCAGGTAGATTTCATTATCATCATAATAGGAGAATTCAGCCCATAATTCTGGTTGCAGATGAAGGCTGGGTGTGTGTATGTATATGTGTGTGTCCAGGAAGCGATTGGACAAATTCATGGAAGAAAAATCCACTAATAGAAATGAAATACAGAGGTACCAACTCCCGGGAAGTTCCTGAGCAGCCAACATCTCAAGGCTGGTTGGGATGTCAGGGCTAACCCTGCTGGGTACTCCCCAGACTCCCTGCTGTGACTGCCGTCAGAGACAGGATGCTGGGTCATGTGAACTCCTGGTTTCACCCAGTTTGGTTGTTCTTCCTGTCTGCCCTTTGCACACTTAAGTTCAAATTTTCTCAATATTTGTACAAAAGTACTACTTTTAATGTAAGATATGTTTACACTTTAATTTCCCCAGGGATTTGCTACCATCATCTTCAAATGGACAACACTTAGCACATGGGCTCTCTAATAGAGGTCTCTTTCTTGTTCATGGTTAGATTCAATTGCATGTAGCTAAAAATAGTTAATAAGAGTATATTTATGAGTAACAGCATTGTATGAGTTGAAGTGAGTCACTTCTTGAAACAATTTTGCTAGCCAAGGCTTCCCAGAAGCAGGCAGGTGATGGTTTAGTCTAAAAGGCTATTTAAATATTTATTACACTTGTCTTCATGGACAAAGTGGCAGCGCAAGTGTGCCGATAGAATCATAAAATAGTTTGGGTTGGAAGGGACCTCTAAAGGTCATCTAGTCCACCCCCCCTGCCATAAGCAGGGACATCTTCAACTAGATCAGGTTGCTCAGAGCCCTGTCCAACCTGACTTTGAATGTCTCCAGGGATGGGGCATCTACCATCTCTCTGGGCAACCTGGGCCAGTGTTTCACCACCCCCATTGTAAAAAATTTCTTCCTTACATCTAGTTTGAATCTTCCCTCTTTTAGTTTAAAGCCATTGCCCCTTGTCCTATCACTACGGTCCTGCTAAAAAGTTTGTCTCAATCTTTCATGTAGGCCCCCTTTAGGAACTGGAAGGCTGCAGTAAGGTCTTCATGGAGCCTTCTCTTCTCCAACCCCAACTCTCTCTGCCTGTCCTCATAGCAGAGGTGCTCCAGCCCTCTGTTCGTTTTTGTGGCCTCCTCTGGAGGCCCCACACGGCCCCACTTCTGGAGCTTGTCCAGGTCCCTCTGGATGGCATCCTGTCCCCAAGGTGTGTCATCAGCATCACTCAGCTGGGTGTTGTCCGTAAACTTGCTGAGGGTGCACTCAATCCTACTGTCTGTGTTATTGACGAAGATACTGAACAGTACTGGTCCCAATACAGACCCAAGAGGGACACCACTTGTCACTGATCTCCCTCTGGACATTGAGTTGTTGGCCACTACCCTCTGGATGTGACCATCCAACCAATTCCTTGTCCACCAAACAGTCCGCCCATCAAATCTGTATCTCTCCAGTTTAGAGAGAAGGATGTTGTGGGGGACTGTGACAAAGACCTTACAGAAGTCCAGATAGATGACATCTGTAGCTCTTCCCTTGTCCACTGATGTAAGTCCATCATAGAAGGCCACTAACTTGGTCAGGCAGGACTTGCCCTGATGGTTGTCTCTAATCACCTCCCTGTCCTCCATGTGCCTTAGCATAGCTTCTAGGAGGATCTGTTCCATGATCTCCCCAGGCGCAGAGGTGAGGCTGACAGGTTGGTAGTTCCCAGGGTCCTCCTTTCTACCCCTGTTAAAAATGGATGTGATATTTCTCTTTTTCCAGTCACTGGGGACCTCACCTGAGTGCCATGACTTTTGAAATATCACAGAGTGGCTTGGCAGCTACACCAGCCCAGTCGTCTTAGGACTCTGGGATGCATCTCATCGGGTCCCATAGGCCTCTGCATGTTCAGGTTCCTCAGATGGTCACAAACCTCATCTTCTCTTACAGTGGGAGGAACTTTCGCTCCCCCCAGCCCCTCCCCACACTCAAGAGGTGTGGGGAGAGAGGTTGCTGGTGAAGACCGAGGCAAAAAAGGCTGAGTACCTCAGCCTTCTCCTTGTCTGTTGTTACCAGTTTGCCAGTCTTGCTCATCAGGGGCAAAACCCGAAATTATGGCGGAGACACCAGCCACGGGTGTCAATACCTACACTATATCTAGCGTTGTTAGATCACACCTGCCCTCCTACTTCAGAGGTGAAAGACAAGAAACCTCATTGGAGAGGAGACTTGAAATAGCTCTGTTCAAAACAAGCAAGTAGAAGAAGGAAAAAAAAAAATGTAATCAAGAAACACTGCATTGCATTGAAACAAGCAAGATGTGGTGCAGTAGTATCTTTGTGGTAACAAATACAATGGTGGAAAACATTCAAAAACGGAATATCAGAAGTATACTGAAGTGGTGAGTGTGACCTACTCAAGAGGAATCTTGACATTTCGCATTAAAAACTTGAGTGAAGCAGCCAAGGAGACAGTTCTCGGGGAGACTCGTTAAACTGTTACTAAGAAATGACTTCAAAACTTAAATGCAGTCACTCAAATACTGTGCTGCGTGTGCTATGAGAAATTTTTGGCATCTTGGACAGATTTTTTTCAGGCATGTTATTAGGAAATTTGACCATGGCTGCTTTTTAGCTGTTTATATTCTACCAAAAATCAGAGTATTTCTTAAAAACCTACCAAATGTCCAAGTACTGGTGACCTTGTAGCCATAAACGTTTTGTTGTATGTCTGTCACAGGTATCATGATCCTTTGAATGTTTTTGGGGTTTGGCTATTTGGGTGTCCCTTCACCTGAAGCACCTAACCTGATAAGCTTGATTTGAGGGCACTCAATATGCTTGAACTGAACACCATGAAGGGGAAAGCGCTTGGCTTTTAAGAAGTAATTAAAGTGTCTGCTTTGCAAAGGGGAAACGTCTTCACAAAATCTGAGAAGTACAAATCTGCATTACAGCTACTGACTCATTGTGGAGTGGCAACATCGTTTTCAACTTTGGCATGAGAAGTGGGAAGGGGAAAACTGGAAATGTTGATAACCAAAAGGAAAAGAGATAATGGAGGGGGGGCTGGGAACCATGGCTGAAGACCAGTATAGGAAAAGACTTCTGGGGATTGGGGAAAAGGGGAAGAATTCTGGGTTCCTTCAGTGTTCCATCCAACAGCTGCTTTTATGTTCTGCATTAGTCTTTGGTTAAAATATATGCCTTTTGGGTGTTGGGGGGAGAGAGGGAGGGGAATACTTGATACGCAAACTGTGATGTTAACTCTTAACTTTGCATTTCTCCAGTAGGTGACCATGGCTATGACAACGCTCTCCCAAGCATGCATCCATTCCTGGCTGCTCGCGGACCTGCTTTTCATCGGGGTTACAAGCAGAGCACAATGAACAACGTTGATATTTACCCCATGATGTGCCACATCCTGGGACTGACACCACGACCGCACAACGGCACTTTCAGTAACACCAAGTGCTTGCTCGCTGACCACTGGTGCATAAATCTCCCAGAAGCTATTGGGATAGTTATCGGGGCTTTTATGATACTGACTACTTTCACCTGCATTATAATAATCTCAAAGAATAGAGTAACTCCCCCAAGGCCATTTTCCCGACTTCAGTTACAATACGACGATGATGATCCTTTAATTGGATAGCACGTAGGGAGCCTCGCCTCGCTTGCTAAATAGTGATTTCAGGAAGAGAGTTTGAACTTGCACTGGATGGCATTCTTTGATGCACTTTAACGGTATCTGTATAAAATACTGTACAGCCAGATATTGCTAACGTGTTTGTGCTACCTGACTAATATTCCTGTAAAAACATGTCCATAACAAAACGGTGAACAGGTGGCTTTCTGCTGGAAGATATGCTTAACAAAAGAAGGATGCTTAACTTTTCATTCAAGCCTTTGAACACTTTCAAAATCAAATTCCAAAGTATGAACTAGCCAGGACAGACGAAGTGAATTTTAACACTTGTAAATGATAATTGTTTTTTTGTATTAAATTTAAATTAATGTTGACTACTTTTAGTGTTCTTGTACCTGTGTTGGAAAGAAAATTGTTTTTTTATGAGAGTTAGAAGTTAGTTCTGTTTGGACAGTGTATTCTGATTTTGTTCTTAAGTTTGGGGACAGAGGCTGTAGAGAAGATCCAGCCAGCAATATGACCAGAAACTGGTCAGAAGGAAAGAGAAGTCAGTAAGGAAAGAATTGGTGCATATCACTTCAGTTTGGAGCAATAAAGCGTGTGGTTCAGCAGATTGACACTTCTAGATGTGTGTTTGTGGATGACTTAGTTCCGCAGTTCCTGCACTTGAGGAGTTGGGATGGTACTAGTTGTTTATCTCAAGGATGTCAATTTAACCTGAGAATCCTTGGATTACTCAGTTTAATGGGCTGTAGTAGTAAAATTACTGCTTCTAAACCCTGTGAAAAGTTTTTTCAGGTGTAAACCCTGCTGAAGGTGGTATTTTAATACAGGTGGTTCTGCCCTGTGTACCAGCTGGTAATTATCTTTTGAAGGCTGTTATGGACTAAAAAGCAACAACTGAAAGTTTGATGATCGATCATCAAGCAAGGATTCCAAACTCTTATTTTAAACCCTGGAAATTTAAAATGGAAAAAAAAAAGTTTATTTTTTGATATAAGATCTGTTATCTGTGTTGTCTAAGTTGTACGGATGTAAAGTTGTGGTGAAGACCAGTGCTAATGGTTCTCTTTATTGAAACTTTTGATTCCTTATTAATGGTCAGATCTAGTAACTTGCCATAAAAAAACCCCCAACTTTATTTAAAAAGCCTTAGTGGCACCTTATCTTTTAGTGAGGAAGGAACATGAGGTTAAATTGTAAATGCTAAGCCAAAGAGAGAACTACAGTTACAAAATCCTTTTCTGACGAGTTTGATGGTTTTAAGAACTGATAATTTGAAGTGAGTGCTGAGGTACATGGTAACATGCAACGTGGTTTCTTGTTCATAAGCTCAAATTCAATGCAATTTGGTATTAGCCACAGAGTATTTTTTTATTGATCCAACTGGGAGGATGGACTCTGGAGGGAAGGGTAAGTTTTAACTGCCCACTGAAAAAATGCTTTTAAGTTTTAAAAATGACATGTGGAAGTTTTACTAAATTGTGTAGTTGTCTCTGAGGATTCTCTTGTACTGAATAAAAACGTAATACAAAAACTAACCTGTTCTGCTTTTTTTTTTCCTCCTCCTTAAACTACTGGTTTCTATTTACTGGCTGAGGCTTTACTCGATTAATCTGAACTTGAAAGAATAACTGAACTGAGCACAGAAGTCACTTTCTCATCCTGCTGCAAGATTTAAAGTAATTACATAGAGTAAGAGATCAGGTTAATCTATGGAGTGAATGTTTTGCAGGCTTAGAGATGCTGTAAAAGGGAGGATGCTTGAATTCCTACTGTGGAGAGAGTGGTTAGGTTTTTGTAATTTTGCTAATCAAGGCTCCATTCTCAGAGGGTGTCAGACTTGCTGGGAGGTGCTTTGCGTCATCCTCACATGGAAAGGCTCGACTTGACTGAGTTATCATTATCTTTCTGGCAGACTTGGTATGGCTGAACTGTACTGTCCTTGACCTGTGAGGGGTTTTTTCAAGATGCTAAAACTGATGAGCACAGTATACGCTCCACTATTCTTCCCTTCCTCCTTCCCCTGAGTAGTTGTCATAGGGTGTGTGATTGATGTGATTTCAGTTCCTTAGTACATCAGCAGGCCAGGTGTCAAGGTTACCACGATGATTTTAATTACCGGAAATGTAAATGTTGACTGAAGTGCAAGGGCAGCATTCTAATCTGAAATATGAATATTGTTACAGATAGATAGGGAAATCTAGGTCTAAATGCATTTCTCCTCCTAGCTCTAGGTAGCCCCTTCTGATAAGAATTGCTACAGGCAGCTGAGCTCCTATGAACCCAGAACATGAGTGGTAGCGTCTAGCAGAAATCCTTATCACCCTCTACTCCTCCTCCCTTTAGAGTTGAGACTGAACAGTGCTCTTGTGGGAAGGGTTTAAAGAGAAAGTTTTAAGTATTAATTAATTTTAATTTTTAATAATTTAATAAATTTAAGTATTTTAAGTTATTAAGTATTAATAACTATAGTTTAGTTGCATTGCTAATTATTTTCAATTCCAAAGATTGCGGTATGGTCTATAAGGGTGCTGAGTATTTGTTCTGGCACAATTCTTTGCTGCTGGCAGGGAGGGTTTCAAAGTAGCTCTTGAACATCCAGGATTTCATACAGATCATGTGCAATTCAAGAGAATCTAGAAAAACACCTTTTATCTCCTTAGAGACAAAGTTGATATATTTAAAGATGATTGTTTTAAAAAGTGTTCGTGCCTCAAACATGATGAAATATTCCCCATACCTAATTACAGTTTGTATGAGTTATTGCTTGTGAAAGTCAGTGGCTGATTTCCTTTTGAATAAGTAATTCAAAACAGGAACATGAGAAGCTGTGGCTTCCCCCTTCCTCAAAGCAGTGATAAAAGCAGATAAGATACCTACAATAGTTTGTGACAACATTTCATGACTTTCTAAATACATGCAACTCTGCAATGTTCATACAAGGCATATTAATTTAGGGGAAGTTCTTAACACTTAAGCTATTACTGAAATTCAGGAGGGAATTAAAGGAATTAAAACATTCACCCCTCCGGGTTTGTATGGTTTTTGTCCATTAGCACCAAGGAAACAGTTCCAGAATTGAGCTGATTTCAACTATGGGTCCAAACCGCTTGTTTCAGGGGAAAGTTTACCTTGCTATAAATTGAAAAGAATGTACTGCCTATGAAAATACACCAACATCATCATGTACCTCCCAGGATGAGACCACAGGGACAGATATACATGCTACCACCTTTTATTGCAAAAAATAGAGATTTGTTAACTTAATATGACTCAGATGAGGATTTCATTATGGAAAGGCCGTCCATTTGCAATGCTGCAGATACCGCTCTTGAGCTTACCATTTTCATGTGCTTGCAACAATTTTTTGTAGTCTAACATCTAATAAATGCTTACATTTACCTTTACTGTAGTACAAACATGCCATTTCTTGAAAGGTAGGTACAGCAGCACAGGTAGGGTCAAGACAGAATCCACGGCCGTTATTTAAGCAGGAAGAAGATCTGGAAGTCAGCCTGTTGTATTTGCATTTTAGAAAACAGCAGGACTCAACAACTGCATGTTTTGTCATTCTTCCCACACACGACTCAAGACTGTGGTGTTCCACACTTCTGAAAAGTCACGCTGCCCAATCCTTCATATTATAATAGGCATTTTTGCGCTTTTGGGGTGGTTTGGTTGTTTTTTTTTGAGACCACATTTATTGTAAACAGCATTACTTCAGCTCTTTACCAAGAAATTCTGGAAGATTTTTTTGATAAAAGAAACTGTATTACCGTTGTTGGTAACAGATAGCTGTTATTTCCATATACAGCAGCAGGGTGGGAAACAGATCTTTTATAAGAACTTTGATCTAAAATGCTTAAGTTCTATCCCACTTCCAGTTATTTTTAATAAAGGCATACACTATGCAGAGTACAAGAAATACCTGGGATGCATAGGAGTTAAGGCCATTCTCCCCCAGCCGTTCCCCAGAAGTGTTTTTAAATGAAGCAAACACTCAATGCTTGATACCGCTATAGCAAAGATATATTTCAACTTCAGCATTTCCAAACAGGAGGAAACAAAGAAAACGTTTGACATCTCGAAGTGTGCTTCACAGGTCGACAATGAAAGACAAATCATGCAAGCTTCTGTTTCCAAGCTTAAGTTACAAGTAGCACACAGTGTACTCGAATCCACTTTCCAATAAACTTGTTCGTACACCATTAGAAGTATCACATACACAGAAACCAAATCCCACATCCTCCCCAAGCAAAAAGGTAGTCTGAATAAATCTCACATCACATCAGAGAAAAAGTTGGTATTTTTCTCCAGTTGGCATCACATGTGCTTTCAATTTCATTAAGCATACACCCAACAACTTAAAATTAACACTGGCTAGGCAAATATCCTGACAAGGTAACTACCCAAGAGGTACCTGCAAATACATCTAAGCAATAAACATGTTTACACCTAAACTGAAATACCCGAATGCTGAAAGATTCCCTTCAGTTTTCTACAGTTTCGTTTGACCCTCCTCAAAGAAGGGCCTTACAGTGCAATACAGAACTATGACACTGAGTTCTCATGTTCGTGCTCCCAATCTATTTTGAATATTCTTCTTCCCAAACCCTTTGTTAGGGGAAACCTATTGCTCTTCCCCTTTTGCATGTTTGGGCAGGTAAGTCCAATTCCCAGGATGACTGAACAACACCGACCAACTTTGTCCCCTCCTTAAAATCAAGGGTCACTTTGGCTGATGGTAGAACTACACCTGTCACAATTAAAGAAGCAGGAGTTTAATGAACACCTCTGAGATGACAATCCAGTTATTTTTACATCTGCCATAAGCGTTGCAATGCAATTACTGCAATAAGAAGAATTTCTATTAAAGCAGCATGTTCCAAAGTGAGAAAGTGTGTAACTGAAGTAGCTACAGGTGAGGATTATTGCATCTCCACTTTGCACTCCTACTCCCTTTACCAAGCCTCTAGATCTTTAAACACACACTAAGTTTGTGCTACAAATCATTTTTAAGTTGCAAATAAGCAAGAAAAGGTGGGCTCAATGCATCCATTTGCTCTCTGCCATCCACTTTTTGGAAGGTAGCTAGGGAAGTGACTAGTAACAATTTAGAGGTTTAGGTTTTCTACTTTGACTTCCCCAGCCTCTCTAGAAACTACCGTGAACATTATTACTGCCTTCAGGTTGAAAAGGCCCTGCAGCATTCAGTTTTAGCTGGCACCAGCAAATTAAACTTAAGACACACCTAATGGTCAGCTCCACTAAGAATCAGCTTTGCAGTGTCAGGCACATCTACCCACACGTTTTCCTTCAGTGTTTTTGAAGAAAATGGCAATGTAGGAAAACAAGGCAGTACACGGAAGAGCAGGATGGCAGAGATGAGTCAGATTAAGTTACACAGGACTTCACACACACCCCCAAATTAAGGGGCTGTCCTCCAACAGATCCGCTGGTTTCCTGCCTTCCTGAACCTACTCTTAAAGCTAGACTTTCAGCATAGACCTGAAGTTGGAGTATTTCACTGCCTTCCCTCTCAAGTGTTCACTGCACTTAGCTGTGGTCTCTGGAAACTTTCCACATCTGTTTGCAAGTCAGCTTAATGCCAGGCAAGTGCCCCTGCCATCGCGGAGGAATCCGACCGATTACTTCCGACGCAGGGAGCGGCAGCCAGCGTGTGACACGGCACTGCAGAGTCACCACTGAAGCAGCAAGAAGTAAGGTCACTCCTGAACTCGCCTAGATGTTCATTAAGTCTGGAATTAAGTTCAGCAAAATGAGATTTGTACATCAGTCAGTTAGTCAGCTTGTTGCAGCTCCTTGCGAGGTCTGCTAGCAACCCTCCCAGCTGCAGGACTGGACTCTTAGTCACACCTTTAGTTCGACAGAGCACAGTGAAGTCCAAGGTGTTCCCATCCTTACCCTCTGCTGGGTGCTGCGAATAAAGCAATAAATTGCGCTTCACAGAAATACCAGACTGAGTATTTGTGTGAATTTTGAAAGAGTGTCTTTCTCCTTCAGGCATTGTACTCAGAAGTAAAGTGCAGAGAAATACTCACACAGAGAGGGGGAAAAAAAATTCAGCTTTTAAACAAGTCTGACAACTAGACAACTTTTCTCACTTCATACCATGTTTTTCATACAAACATTAGTCAGCAGCTTCTCACCTACCATTTAAGTGAGCTCATCAAAAAAACCCACAACAGCAAGAAGATTTATTGCCCCACACAAAAGAATCAGAGTAATACATAGCTTTCTTGAGTCAGAATTAATAGTTTTCCCTGATAGAGACTTTCCTCTGGAAGAACAAATCCAGCCGTATACCTTTTTTCATATTTGCTTTTTCAGATTTAAGAGTATATATGGCTTAAGATGTATACGGCTGTTCCTTAAATGGCGTGTCTTACCCTACTCATCAAATTCTAAGGTCCACCCAGATGTATCAGACGAAACACAAGACAGCAAGCCAAGCTCACGCCTGAGAAGAGTCTCCGGTAACGGGTCTGACGTTACACCCAGTGACAAGCTTGACAGCGCTCTGAAACCAGCTTGTACATGTATGTTCCTTAACTGATTCATCAGCCTTACTCTGAAAGAACCCTCTCACCCCAGAAATATGAAAGACTCCATTTAGATACACAGGTGTTGTGCTTGTACATGTCTTTAAACTGCCAGTCACATGGAATTCCTATAAAATTTAGTCCAGTGTACAGGAAACAACAGAAAAAGTAAAGACCTACATTTACATAAAATCATACCTAAAATTGTAAAGACCTATATTTACCTGAATTAAAAAAACCAAAAACAATGAAGTAGTTTAATGCTGATTGCTAAAGGCAATACCACCCAGATTCATATTTAGGGGCTACAATTAACACAGTAGTTTAAACAAATATGCCTAACTCTAAATGTAGACACTTAGCACTGCACGACCTATCTTAACAATAAAGTTGTTTGCGGCAGGATTTAACCCACCAAGCTATCTGTAAGGGTGATCCATGCAAAAGCTTCCTTGGCAGGGAAGAAAAAGGCCTAGAGAAGTCTAGTCACATTCAGTGACTTGTTAGAATTTAAGAGACTTAAAAAAAATCTCTCAAAGAAAAAAGAAGTGATGGGTTGCAAATTAAATCACCATGTAATAGCCTGTGAAGTGCACCTCGGTTGATGTTAAAAGTAGGTCAGAATGAGGTATTCAGGGCCTATTGTCACTACATGTCTACATAGGTATACAGCTTTCCAGGTTTACCTAGAATATTTTCAACCCCAGAAAGATTAAGTGGTTGTTGGGTGAAAAAGAAACGTGCTCTTCATCCGCATACCTAGTATGTACGGACTCCAGTGTACCAATGGATCAGCATCCATTTCCTTTTACTCCACATATGCTGATCCACCTCTATTTTTTTTATAAGCTTATTTTAAGCACCAAATAGTACCAAGTGTTATTAACCTTGCAACAGTGGCTGGGCAGCTTCAGTGTGTTGCAATTGCATGGTATTTGCTTGGGTGAGGATAAAATGCTTAACAAAAACTGCAATAAAAACCATAACAAGCAAGCTGCCCAGAAAGACTCCTATAACAGTAGCATAGGTGTCTGCTCCAGAGGCTACCGGAACTTCTTCAGCCAGTATGTCTTTCACAGCATTGAACGAACCATTGTTTGGCAGCGGGTTAATACCAAGTAGATGGCACAACAAGGGGTACAAGTCTGTAGCGTTCATGACTTCTTTGGTGGCATTCTTTCTGAAAGCAGGCCCAACAGCCAAAAAAATTGGATGCATTTCTGGTAAGATGTTGTCATATCCATGATTACCAACTAGAAATAAAAGACAGACAGAGGTCAATATTCTGAAGTTGCAAAACAAGCACTGAACCTTTTCCTAGAATTAGCGTAACGCAGAAAAGGAACAGCCATCATTTATTCTTGCAGAGGTTTAGAAGAATCATTTTGATCAACAGCACAAATGTCTCCTAGCAAATACCAAGTCTCAGAACTACAAAGAGAAAATGCCTTAAAAAAAAAAAAAAGGGGAAAAAAAAAAAAAGGTAAGCTGTAGCAGCAGCAGTAACAGCACTGTCAATGGCATGGCTACATCCAAGTTTCCTCGATCTTCCTCAACAACAAACTCCAACTTTGCAACTGGAACAGATCTCCTAGGGAAAAAAAACCAAACCAACCAACCACCTCAAAAAACCAACCTGTCTGTCTGACTCCTAATAGCAGCCAGAACAAGGGAAAAGATCACAGGTCTCACTAGAGGGTCTCCAGCGCCCCTTCCTCACAGGGGCACTAAAAACTCTGAACAAGTGAATAAACATGAAGGCACAAAAAGCTGTTCTCATCAGCTATCAACAACTGAAAAACTTGTTAAGTCTTGCAGGTAACGCTCTTGCACTTCATAACCAGCAGCAAAGTTTAAAAGGTTTTCAATTAAGAAACTTAAGAACTGACCATATGACACCTCTATTTTTCCTCCTAACTAACCAAAAGTTACAGTTTACTGTCTCCATTCTACCTATAATAAATCTCAAAATGCCAAGTGATGAACTTGAGCGGTTTTTTTTCCTCCAAATCACCTAAAATGCATCTTACCCTATAAGGCAAATGAAAATCACTGGTGTACAGTGACACAACATTCAAAGACTATTTCTAGCAATAGAAAAAGGTGTAGGCATCCACAGAAGTTGAGGACTTTCAGAAAGCATTCTTGTATTTCCAACAGAACCCTTCTCCAGTAAATAAACAGTACATAATAAAACAAGGCTATTCATCCTCTACTCGACAAGTTCAGTTGCAACTTCTTTCTTTTTTAATGTCTCAGGAAGTGATTGTCAGTTTGCTAGATCTCGCAAGAAGACCTCAAGTATGTGGCCACTAAATCACGTGAATGATCTTATCTCAGTAAGTGTAGTTTTTAGCAACAGTAAATCCAGTTCCCCCTCCCCTAATAGTAGTATGTTTCCCGTCCCATCAGGAAAAAAAAATAAATTATAAATTCTACACGGTTAGCTTCACAGTTTTCCCTCCCAGTCTTAAAAAAAAAGTAAAAGAAAAACTAACATTGGTTGAGATTGGGAGAGAAAGTACCACGTAAGGTCTCTGACTGGGAAGACATAGCAAAACACCATAAAGACAGAATACTTACATTGAAAACCGTCAGACTTATTATATACGATTTCCCATCCTTTATCAGCCACTGCTAAGATTGGCTGAATTTTACTGTTGTGTTTGTAATGTAATCTATCTGGAATCTGCTCCTTTTTATATACAGTCATGTTGGGATGAGCATTGGCCAAAGCTTCATATACTTCATCCAGTTTGCCTTCAAAGAAACAAAAAACAAAACTTAAACATACTGATATGTTTACTGAACTCATCAGCAGTTCAAATACCATCGAAAGAAGAGGGCAAAATGCACTTCCCCAAAAGCTAATTATAGCTGTAAGAGACAACAGCGGATTACTGTGAGAAATCCAGAGTGTCACTCACACCTGGCATCAGACTTCACAGCCTATTCCTAAGCAGTAAGTGCCTTGCTAATTTTAGTAAAATCCCTCATTTCATAGTTATCAGAATGTAAGCTTCTCACAAGAATGAGTTAGAAGGCATTCAGTTAAGTCTCACAGAAAAGAAACCAGCTCCTTCTAACTCCACGCAAAGCCTGAAAGTAAGAAGATAGCTCCTAAACATGTTTATGAGGTAATGTGCGCATTAAGGCCATATTCTGTCTTTCCCCCAGTTGGCTACGATGACTTTTTATTTATTTTAAAGCAGTTTAATTGTTAGTTTCTTTCCTTTAAAAAGCCAAAGAGAGCAGCCACTTTGTTTCTTGGCATCTCTTGAAACTTATTTCGGAGCGAACTCAACTATTTATTTCTTCTCCCACAAGATGCTCCAATAAACAGCTACATATTTGACCTCATTTAATTCCCAGTTTTGATCTCCTACCATTTTGATGACAAGTTTAGCCAATTTAGAAAGGGTAGCTAGTTTGTCGCTATGCACCATGTAACATCACAATATTAGCAATTAATTGCCTAGGGATAAGCAAAACTAGCTTGCATTACTCTTTCAACAGAAGCCCTCACTTCACAGTCCAGATGCCACCAACACGTTAGGAGCTGTACAAAGATTGCAGAGGCCAAGCAGGGAACACATGGCAAACATACGAAGGGACAGGCTGGACTAGCAGATTGAGATGGCACTTTTGGTCTAGAACCATCAGCCACTCTGTGTATTAAATAACAACTAACAGCACTACCTACTCCTCTGCATTCTTAGTGTCTACTGCTTTCCCTTCCCTAATCATCTACTGCGTGGTGAGCGTAAACCCTCAAGAGCTGTACTAACACTACCAAATAAATAGGCATTATTCAGCCTCAAATCTTAATTTGCATATTTCCAGTTTCTGAGCTTCGCTTTCCAGAAAAAGTCACTGAACAGTCAGACAGCAGTTGGACAATCTGCAACACCAGCACACAGAAAGGAGGAACAGGACACACAGATGGGAACACAAAAGCACGTTCAGGAATCAATATCTGAGCAAGTTTCTTCAATCCCCCCCCCTCCTCCATATAAGCGCAGATTCCTATTGAGGGCTATGCAATGCGTATAACAGACTTCTGTTATGCACCAAATAACTCAGTTACATGACTTATTTCAGTACTTCTGTGCTACGCACATGCACAATTCAGTCGGACAGCCGAGTTCACAGCTAATCTGCAGGCCAGTTTCAGCACTACAAAGCTCAGCTGGAAGATGTTGACATTTTCTTTGTGGTCAACACTGACGTTTTTAGCAGACGAGTGGGATTAAAGCACATCCTGTCATTTTGACTTATCGTTTCTCGCTAGTTCTGCCTTCACAGCCTGCTGTACATCCTGCAGCGGGTGTTCCTGCAAGTGACCTCTTCTCCAACTGCCTGTCCCAACAAATGGTCACCTTGAGTACTTAAGTTATTTCATAGCCACACTGAGAATGAAGCTCATTGTTCTATAATAAAAATTACAGCTGGTAACACAGAAGGAAGGAATTTTAGCTGGGATCAAAACTAATTCTTGTTTACCAGTAATGTAATAAATAGCTGAACCTCTGGGCAAAACCCAATCCAGGCTATTTCTGAAATCCATCAAAATGTCTTTTTTACTATTCTGTCATCTAATTGCTGCAGAGATACTATTTCTTTTCAGCATTTAACAGACAGGAGAATCAGGTTACGCATCTTCAAGTTCTCATTTACTGCGTTAGGGATGTTTCAGCACTAAAGTTTATTTTTAAAACTCCTTTGTTTGGTAATGAGAACACCTTGGTCAACATGTTTGTCTTCATTAGGTGGGAGCTCCCAAACTCGGCTCCTCTATCACCACTGAGACAAACAGCGCCCAGCTACAAGCACCCGAATGTGTTCAGGCAGCAAACGATCTCAGTTTGGACAAACTAACACTTTAGTCTGGAGTATTCCTCAAACTCAAAATGACACGAGACATTTGTTTACACATTTAAAGGTAACTTAAGTCTGCAAAATACCCTCCCTGCTGCAGCATTAAATACACAGTGCTATCCATTAGTGATGCAAATGTCATGGAAATCTTAAAAAACACCTTTTTAGAAGGCCACCTTAAAACTCAACTTCCAACTTAGCACTCCTGCCCACACAAAAAAATGCTATTTTCCAGGTTATCGCACTTGCACCAAGTAGTTATAGCTTTCGATATAAATATCAATCAAAATAAAGAGCAGCACATATACATCAGTGACACTAGACATACACCTGACACTTAAGCAACCCTTCAATGACTGCAACCAGACTTCAGCTTTCGATTCCCATAGTATTCTTCCCCATCATTATCATGATAAAAATGGCATGAACATAACTGGCTGGCTGTTCAGCATGATGGGGAAAAAAAACTAAAGTGAACTACAATAGCTGGCAGCTACTGAGATAGCCAACATGGGCTTTCTGTTTATCAAAGGTTGCCATCTGGTTTCAGTTTACTGTTAGAAATCTAATTCTTCCACTATGGCTTTAGCATCTTGATGAAAGGCAAGATAAGTAACATTCAGTTGTTATCTATCTAGAATGCCATTCATGCTTGATAATGCCGTTAGATTATCTTTCTTCTCACAAGGACTGAAGGATATTTGGCAATATTAGTCAACAACAGATAGATTTGCTCACTTTTCATTTCAGAAAGTTAATGCAGTCTTTTGACAGAGCTAGCAAAAAGAACAAAGAAGTGATCCTGCAAGTACTCCTTGTTCAAGGCTGATGTTCCACTGACCACCACTTCAGTTAAGGAACAAAGTCTATAAAATTTCAATAGTCAAGTTATTTTCTTCAGAGCATTTTACTGCTATAGCTCCTACCTTCTTTTGGCAAAATAGCTACTGCAGGAGAATGGTCGATGACTGTATAGAGCTCTCTATTCACATACTGATCAAGCTCAATGAGTCTTTCCGAGGAGGACTGGGACATTCCATGATCACTTGTGATTATGACATTTATCACATCCCACAGCTTCGCTTTCTTCAATTCAGACATAAGATAACCCAGCTTTTTATCAACATCTCTAATTATCGGTTCCATCAGTGGGTTTTCTGGGCCCAGAATATGGCCCATCTCATCAGGCTGTTCCCAATATAGGAGACCAAAGTTTATGGGTTCTTCTGATGTAAACCAGGCAATAAGCCTAGCAACTCTATCTTCAAAGGAAACGGATTCATTGTAGGGCATATAATATGTAGGAAAGACTCCATGTATTTTCACATCTGTTCCAGGCCACATAGCTGCTCCGGTTTTATGTCCTTCCCTCTGGTTCATTACCCATATTGGGCTGGCTTCTTCCCAGAACTTGGAGTTATAGACATCCATTTTGTTCATAGAGAAAGTTTCGTTCAGAATAGGATCATACATCTCATTAGCAACTATACCGTGGCTTTCTGCATAGAGACCAGTCACCATTGTATAATGATTAGGATACGTTTTTGTTATAAACACATTAGTGACCTGTTTGACATGAACACCATTCTCCATGGCATAATGAAAATTGGGAGTTGAGACTTTGTAGATGTAATCCCATCGAAATCCATCAAAAGATACTAGCAACACTCTGGACTGGGCTGGCTGGAGAAACAATGCACTTGGAAGAAATAGTAAGAAAATTGCCAGGACTTTCCAGTAACAGTTCATGGCTATTCTGGAAGGTATTCGTCCCCTCTTCTGAGGCAACATGGCATCTGTTGAGCAGAGACAGAAGATTTGTTTGCATTAACCTGTTTGTCAAAGTCATAACTTAGTTTTAAGAGCAAGTAGCTAAAAAATTCCTTACGTATTTATACAGTTTGCCTTACTAACACTGAGCACTCCAAACATAGGAACGACACCTTTTACTTGTCAGTTATATTGATATCTCAATTTCAGAGATGGGAAGTGAGACACTCCGATTTGTTGAATGAAACACAGTTGGCAAAGCAACTTCTTTATGCAGCACCACTGCCCAACGTCTTCCTTTTTTCTTCCCTGCTCCCAATACACAGGAACTCCTGCTCTTGCAATTTGACAAGTTTTCAAGTATTTTCTGTACTCAAAGTTGTAAGAAACCGTCCTATGAGAAAGCTTCCCCTTAAGAGTTAAGATGTAAACAAGGGCAGTTCTCACCTTGATAATAACAAGGTCCATCCCCACCAGAACTTTATAACCCTCATTAAATTCTCTGGAGCGTTACTTGTCTGCGTAAGAGTGGCACAGACACACTAGCGTCACATGGCAGAGCAGCGGATGGGAGCAGAAGTGCACACTGGAACTGGAGGACTCTGCGCCTGCACAGCTCCCACCAGGGAGGGGGGACCAGCTAGAAACCACCACAGCTTCTCAGCCCTGACAGTCGGTATGGGATTACTAAATGTGCTGAGGGCAAAATCTAGTGGAGAAACTAGCAAATAAGCTTTGAATTTCAGATACAGGATTATATCCACTAAAAGGTTTTGCTGCTTAAAAGGTGTCAGATCAAGAGTTAGACAAACAAAGAGCAGGAACAACAGTTTCCCAACATTTTATCACATCTCTAACCTGATCACAGCTTCCCTACACAACCCACCTCTTATTGATCAACTAATTCTGACGCTTACTACCAAAGGTCACTCCTAGTGTACAGACAGCTTTACAAACAAGTCATACAAGTCAGTGTCCAGCTTAAGTTCTCCTAACTAACCACTTATGTCTCTGAATGGACTGGAAAGAAGTGGCTGAAAGATTCAGCGGTACAGTTGGGAGCCACTGGAAATACTACATCTTTCAAGTCAAATGCCACTGCTACCTGAGCGCAAGCAGCATGAAGTATGCAAGACACAAGAAATATGATGCAAATCCCATCCATGAACTATATGAGATGATGACCACTACACCCTGTACCCTAAAGCATTTGCTCCCTAGATAAACATTCAACACCAATTATAGTCATACGACTCAAGGAATATTGACTATTCCTAGCTACAACTTGCATTCCTTATCCAATAGCATGACACACTACACATAGCTTCATATTGTATTGGGTTGTACTCCCCTGCCCCAGCTTCCCTCTGCCCTTCCCAAACACTTGCTTGTTCAAAACTCAGTTACCTAACCCAAAGTAAGTTGCCTGTAAGTACCCTCACACAGGATTTTCCCATCTGTAACTGACCTAAAATTTCGTGCTAATATTCCTCACTTCTTGCCCAACAGCATCAATCAACCACAAGACCAGATGCTGTTCAATCCAGTTCTGCATGTGGGCTGTACTGGCACTCCACAGAGTTCCCTTTAGGCTCCCATTTTTCAGCAATCCTCTGGAACCAGTCACTACTGAAATTTGGCTGGAAAACAGTTGATTGTGTAACCAATAAATCCATATTAATATCCGGAGCACATAAATATCCTAGCTAATATAAAAAGTTACAGCGTAACAAGCATCTGACTACCACTGCAATGATGGAATAGGGTTTGTCATTTTGGTAAAACACAAGATATTTTCCAGGGGAATTTTTCTTACTTTGATTCCCCAACTAAACCCCTTCCACACTGGGAAACAGTGTCGGCATTGCTGACTTGCAGGTAAGTCAAACGTTACACTGAACCTGTGTGTCTCCCAAAATTAAAACCCAGGCCTACAGTCCTGCTAAGAACGACCTGACGCTCCAGAGGCGTAACTCCCCTTTCAGCAAACACCATATATCCAAAGGCTGCAGAATTGCTTGGTTTCACCCAGTGTGGGATTTCTTTCAGCTGAACCCGAAGGAAGAACAGAACATGCTGTTGTGCCCATCTGAACGCCATCCACCAAATTAAGTGTAGCCCATGGCTGAGTCGTAAATCCCCCCTTCTGGGGAGTGACAAGTATGAATTTAGGTTCTCTGAACTTTATAGAGTTTATGATGCCAACATCACCTAATCCTTTAATGGCATATTTTTAATAAATAATGAATAATGGTGTTTTTTCAAGGCCTTCCTACACCGCTCTTTGCTGGATACAAGCTGAGCAGGTCTCTGCAGAAACCCAGCCCCACACAGCACAGCTCAGGGGTCCTGAGGGGGCTCTGGTGGGACAAAGTGTCCGACTGCCCAGGGCGGGGAGCTGCCACACTGAAACACGGATGGATGGACAGACAAGTGCCCAGAGCAGCCAGAGGAACTCAACACACAGACGAATGGACGAGATCAGGCCGGTATTCCCCTGCACAGCCGTCTCCAACGGCGGCCGGACACCTCTGTGGAGGGTTTATCACACCCTGACAGGCCCACCACGCCAAGCAACACCCGCACCGAAGAACCCCACCCACCACAGACCCCCTCGACACGCAGAGC
>VWZL01002471.1:392780-407278 GCA_013396915.1 Stercorarius parasiticus
CGGAGGAACACCACCCCCTAACCCCGTCACCCAGACGGAGGCAGAGGACGAGGACACACGTAACGCCGCGCTAGGAGTGGCCGGCGGGGCTGTCAATCACCGCCGGGTAACGGTCGAGCCGCCGTGAGTGGGCGGCGGGGAGGGGCGGGCCCTCGGGGAGGGGCGGGGCCTCTGTGAGGGGCGGCGGTGAGNTGAGGGGCGGGTCCACCGTCAGGGGGGGTGGTGTCGTGATGGGCGGCCGTGATGGGCCTCCTCAGGCCGCTGTGGTGGTTGAGGCGGTCGGTGTTGTACTCGGTCGCACGAACGCTGTGAGCGGTGGGTGACGCTGCCCGGGTGCTCCCGAGGCAGCTCCCGGCGGAAGCACCGTGCCCCTCCCGCGTTGGAGGGAGGTGGCCACGGCCGTTTTCTGCCGCCTTGAGGAGCAGAGCGGCTTGGGGAGAGCCACGAGTTGCCGGTAGGGCGCCCGGGCGGGCCTAAAGACGGGCAAGTTGTAAACGGTGTCGGTGCGTGTGGTGGAATTGCTTTGAATAGACGAGAAATGGGGCGCAGGTTGGGCCTTCTGTGCTTTGACCTGACTGTAAAGGCAAGGAGCAAAATTAACTTCTTGGATATCAGCAAGTGCTTCTTGGGTTTAAAAAAAAATTATAGGATCATGGAGTCGTCTAGGTTGGACAGGACGTTTTAAGATCATCGAATCCAACCATCAGCCTAACACTGACACAACCACCACTAAACCATGTCCCTCAGCACCACATCTACCCGTCTGTTAAATACCCCCAGGGATGGGGATTCCACCACTTGCCTGGAAAATTTATTTTCATTCGGGTGTTTTTCTGTCTGCTTTTTTTCTCCTCTTTGTGTTCTGAGGCTCTAAATTTTCCATTTTTTTCCCTGGCAGGTACTTTTTCCCACGTTGTGATGTTCAAGACCCATAGCCATGCCTTGGAATGAGGGGGAAAATCTGTTTATCCCTCCTTATCTCACTGGAAACTGAACTGATGAAGGGGACAGAAGTCCGGGCTGCGTTTCCCACCTTTACTAGTTGAGGATCTGTGCTACATACAGTTCAAAGCCCATGCCTTGTGTGTGTACGGAAACCTTACCCCACCTTGTGGCAGTGTAGAAAACGATTACGCTTTTACTGGTGCATAGGATTACTTATTAATCACTTCATAGCTGGCACTGCCGAACTTACGTGTCCTTCTGGTGCTAACAAGCATTAAAATGCAAAGAAAACAAAATTTGGAGGCTTTTTCCTCTTTTTTTTTTTTTTTCTTTTCTTAATCCATACAGGATGAACCTCCTTTCTTGTTGATGCCAACTTACTCGACGCTTCACATCTCTGACATAGTGCATATTAGTAAGTAGATAGAAAAGGGTTACACATAACCTGTGTGCAGGCTGTAATCTAGGTAAGATTCTGGCTCCCTCCCCTTCTTTTTGTGTAAAGTTACAGCTTGGCTTCATGAATTTAGGATTGCTGAGCTGGCCAGGCTCGTGCAGCGAGGGACTTGCTCAAGCCTGGGGTAGTGGCAATGTCTGGTCATCGTATCTAAATTTTTTAAGCAAGGGTGATACCTTCCTCCCCCTCACCTCATCTGTAAGAATTATAGTACAGGACAAGGCTCTCTTTGTTTTCTTAGTATCTTTTTGTCCCCCCCTGTATTCCTGTTGTTCTGTTAGAGGTAGGAGACTGAGACTAGTACAGAACAGGAAATACATATTGCTGCTGCGATTGGTAGAAGCCATATGGATGTGGCTTTTGTACAGAGCAAACTGAACTAGACCATACCTGTAGCACCAAATTCATCATCCGATTCCCAACAGTGACCCACACCAGAAGCCTTGGAGAAAGGGATAAAAAGAGAAAAGGCATTATGAATTTGCAGCTGTGTGTATTGAAATCTCTAGTTGGGTGCAATGTGCAGTCTCATGCTAATCGTTACTCTGATTAACCAGGAATTTACTGTTGGTTCAACTTGAATTTTGGCCTCTCGTCACTCGGATCCAGAGATCTGGGAACTGCACGCTTCTGCAGTGGCTGGAATTGGTCACTAGAGGGTACAGGTGTATATGGATTTAAGGCAGCGTTCTAAATAGCTGGAAATGATAATATTTGTCTTGGATGTAAGAAATGGCTGAGGTCCTTAAAACTGTTACAAAATGAAAACAAAGCATGGACAAGGAGTTTGCTAATTCCACCAAAATGTTTAATACCATAATAGATTTTCACTGAAGTACAGAGCTAATGTGAATATTTGTACAAAATATGTGGTTAAAAATAGTATTGATTTATAATATATACAGATATGTCACATCTGTGTCAGAAATGCAGACACTTGAATGAAAACATGAGTAATGTTTTTTAAATCTACAACAACGTACATGAAATATTTCTGCAGCTACCCACAGTAGGACAACTTGCCAAGTTGACACTTAAGGATCCGTCAGTCATTACAGATGGCATTTCTTTCAGAAGTTTCTGAACAAGAACTCTGCTCTAAAATGGAATTCAAAACATTGACCTTTGTTAACCGAATAGTGAGGAGAACACACCTGTGCGACACTAATGTAGACACAACTTTCTCATACTAGATAAATGATCAGTTACAGTAATTCGTTAAAACAAGGCTGATTCTCTGGTGTATAATAATAGAGAAGTTTAATCCTTCTTGCTGGATACTTTTACTCAGGTGAGTGAGGAAGCCCCTGACTCTGTAGCCCCAGAATCTCTGTGTAGCGACTGAACAAATTGACAAAAGGGGAGACACGAATTAAGGCTTTTTTTGTGTTTTTTTTTTTTAATGCCTTTGAGCATCTCTGCAGTGGAGGTTCTCGCCCTTCCATTGGAGTGCTGCTGCTGTGCTACCTCTAACAGTGCAAGCTCCCCTCCAAGCCAAAGCAAATACACTCGGCACTTCAAATAGATGTGTGGGAAAGAGCTTTTACAACACTTCCTCGTCATTTTCCCCCTGAATGCCGCGGTCTACATGTGTTTAAAAAAAGAGCACAGCTCACATTAGAAAAAACATCTCCTTTTAAGAGGAGCCCAGAATATTTGAAAGCTGCTGTACTCCCCCCAGAAGATGTGCTAAAATGGGAAAAGCAGAGTTTGGGGGTTTGGGTGGGGTTTTTTTGCTAGCATAACTAGTTATTCAAGAGCATTACATGAGGATGAGTAAGAATGAGGGTCCGTCTGGGACTCAAATCCATACCTGGTTTTGTTTTTTTGGTAAAACAGAACTAAATATGATTCCACAGGCAGAAGGAAACCAAGGAAATGCGAAGGTCTTAAATTCACACTAGCATGTGAGAGAAAGTCTTAAGTGGCTAAATGTTTAGTGGTAAAATGTTTACCACTAAAGAAGGAACAAAAATAAATTTAGTAAAGGTTCTTTAGAGGATGCGATCTGAAAGCACTAACTTTAATCAGGATATCCACAATACCCTGCTTAAATCCCCCCTCCCATAGAAAGCTTGTTCCAGCTCCCCAGATCCATGACAGGTATTGCCTTCACTTCAAGCAAGCTGTTCCAGACGTCTACCTATGATGCCACCAAACTGACGTTTCAAGATTTCATCATCGGGCACTAAAATACAGAAGGACCCAATCCCTGTGAGCTGCT
Organism: Stercorarius parasiticus; assembly: GCA_013396915.1. NCBI lineage: Eukaryota > Metazoa > Chordata > Aves > Charadriiformes > Stercorariidae > Stercorarius > Stercorarius parasiticus. The sequence continues at coordinate 396,407 of VWZL01002471.1, forward strand.
GAATCCATTTTAAGAAGTTGGGCCGACCAGCAGTGAGCTGGTGACTACAGACCCAGCTGCAGAGCTGGAGTCTGCTCTGCACTTTCCAACGCGTCCTTAAATCACCACCTCTCTTGCTTTGATTGTAGCTCTTCAGGACAAAAACCCGAGGCTGCACAAGGAACGGCAATAGCCAGACGATCAGTAACGAAGCATAGAGAGCTTCCGCTGTAAGTAACCAAGGCACGAGCCATGGAAACCTCGGGCCCCTGCTGCTGCTGGGAGAAATACTACTGACTCCCATTATTCAGTACCGTGCAGGGTTAGGTTGCACGTTATCACTTGCATGCACAAATGCCCAGTATAAATAAATATTGCTTATTTGTGTGTGCAAATTAAGCACGCATTGAAGTTATATGCACAGCCAAAGACCAGTTTGAGATCCTCTGGGACATGGCAGGTCCCTGCCATTTACCATGGAAGCCTCGAAGCTTATTTCCAGGAGCTGTGTCCAGCACCAAGCAAGAGGAAGAGCCACAATCGCCGTGGAGGTAATGCCACATTTCAGTCGGATCAGATGAAGAACCTGACTGTAGTTGGGGAAAGCTCATTTGTGCTCAACAGTGAAGAATAACTCAGGCCTCCTGTAGTGCATTTTATCTCTATAGTAGTCTGTAAGAAGATAACTATTACTACTTTTTCTAACCAAAACACAGAGGTTAAGGCCTGTCTTTTCAATAGGAATTGGTGAGCTCAGAGGTTACATTTGCAACGAGACTTCTTAAGCAGATCTAATTTTTAGAATTATGAACAATCACCCTTTGAGAAACTCAGTCTTTTATGCCAGCCACCCCAGAAAAAAAATTTTCCAAATGCAGATCCGAGTGATCAAATACAAGCATTTCACAAGACAGTTAATCAGCTGGTTTCCAATCCTTTGCAAGATAGTACAAATTGACCACAAACGATTAGTTTCAGTTTTTGTAATAATTAATGTTAATAGAAGTTTTTCCCGAGCGTGGATGGTAGCTGGGTGCCATGTTCCTTGTTCAAGTGCTCCTGCCCACCCTATTTACCCATTATTATAAAAGCGCAGTACAGACCATGTCAGCTGCCAGGGATGTGCTTTTGCTCAGCAGGGATTGCGCTGTATGGGTTTTTTTTTGTGCGCACCTAGCCAAATCCACAGCAAACCAGCACAAGCTCACACAACTCTGCAAAACTGCAGCAATTTAAAATGGAACATGGCATATCCTGCCAATTAGAGGGCTGGTTTCCCCCCTAATTTCTATTGAAACAGAGTTTGGCCTATGTCACGCATTTAAGCCAGTTAAGAGAGCAGCGGTATATACCACACTAGTCAGTTTATTAACATAGTTTAACTCTTTAAATGTTGCTTTTCAAAATGCTATCGCAAGCAGAACACAAAAATATTGTTTGCCATATTTATTTTTTAAACTAAGCTCTGAAGTATACAAGTGTAAAAGTGATTAATTAGCCAAGAGCTTCTTAATACCTATAAAATATGACTAAATAGAATATTTCAAAAGTAGGTACAATATAATGGGAATGCTAACATAACCTGTCACAGTGCTCAGACGTACCACTATAATCAAGTCTTGCAAGATGGTTCAGTCCGTTACTCTGTACAAAGAAGTCTTTCTTTTTGCAGAAAGCTTTCTCGCTGTTGCTGAATGGGAGGGAGGGGGAAAAAAGACCAAAATAAAAACAGCCCACCCCCTCCCACCCAATTTAGGATCAAATAAGTGTTAAACAATTTATCGTCGGGGCACATTTTTATAATATAAAGCACTTAACAAAATAACTATGTCTGTAGTCTTGTTATGGCTGAGGAAGGGATGCTCTTTCCATGTTGTCTTGCTGAAAACAAAGCGTACTTGAGTGCGTATGGGTACGTTAGGAAGGGGGGAGTCTGTACTACCTTGTCTTAATTACAAAAATCAAGGCCACAGAAATTCTTTGTTCTTTTGTTTCAAAAGAGCAGATTCCAAAATACCTTTTCTCCATGCATTGTAAATGTTTTCATGCTTTTAACTGTACTTGGGGAAGTCATTAAAATTTGGTTTCGTATCTGAAGAGGTCAGAAAGGACAAGCAGGCATCGGGTAACAGGAACAGCAACTGTCCTCCCCTGATTTCTTTCTTTAATTTCCAACCAGCAGCAGGAGCAAGGTCCACTCGGCAGAGGGCCCCAGGGCATCGCCGCCAGCCGCTCGCATGGGCTCCTGCCTTGGAAAGGAAATTAAAAGGACGTCATCTATGTCACTGCGCATCAGGAGCTGTAATGTAACACAGGGATTTCATTCTTATTTATAGTCTTACAACACGAGAGACTCTACGTTAGCACTGTGGACACCCTGTGACAGGGCAAGTCAGAGGGACTGAGCTCGGAGATGCTACACAAAAGAAAACTCCCACTGAAGTAAGTAGGGGCTCTGCCTGTGAATTACTGCATTAAATAGGACAGTTACTCTTCCAGATGGCCAGCATTATTTGAAAGAAGCCTTTCTTCCATGCCAGGCAAGAACCAGCCTTTAGCGAAGTACCACGTTCTCTTGAGAGTCACAAATGCTGTTAGTTTTATGATAGGGACATTATTCCATAATACGTGAAACATTTTTCTACGATGACCATCTTTTATCATATAAAGGTGATATATAAGCTTTGCCCATAGTTACAACGGGCTTCTCTGAGTTTTCAGGTTTGTAGTTGTGTTTCTATTTCTGTGCTCTAGAGCTGTGTTCCATTCCCTCCTGGGTAGTACTGCATACTTTTATAAAGAAAAAGAGTAGTCGTTGAATGGGGCCTGGTTTTAAATCTGTCTGAAAATGCACTTTGAGGAAAGAACATTTAAGATCCAGTGCTTTAATTTACAGTATAGTTTTACATCATTTGAGGCCAAAGTCCGTAGTTCAGAACCAAGTCTCCCCAAAGTTTGAGTACAGGGGTACAAGGGCTAGACTCGACCTCCAATACTTTTGCATGTAAAAAAATCCAGAGTATCAGCTTTGATCGGAGATATCTCTGATCGCTTACATCAGTTGAGGATGGGGCCAGTAATTTCTTTCATACAGCAGATATCAACCAAAAAATTCTTATGCGTTCAAATCTTACTCTCCCTGTTTATACTGGTCTAAATCCCATGGACCTTAACGTTCTGTATCTTCTCAAAAAAAGACCATGGTGTTACTCCTGAAACATTGTAGGTGGCCTATGATGGTGCTTTCAACAGGAACATCGGGTTACAGTCCTAGGGCAGTGAATGACAATTTATTTATTTAAACCAATTCTAAATGCATCACTGAAAAACATAATTGAAGTGAAACCTCTAAGGAGTTACTTTAAGACAACTTTACAGAGATATCATGAGGATACGAAAGCCCCGTTTTTTGTTCAGTCTCTGCTGTTTTTAATGTGCCTCTATTAGTGTAACAAACACGCGCACGACGATGTCAGTAATGCAGTAACAAGTATCACGTTACAGATAGATGCTAAGTAAATCCCTATGTCTCAACAGGAGTATCAGGGGGCTGTGGTGGTCAGGGAATGAACTACATGAGAATGGCAAGTCCTCATTCTTAGAATGTCCTCACCAAGCACGTTGAGAATGGCATCTCCCATCTTCACCGACAAAGCGACATGCTTTTCTTCCTGGAATTACCGCAGAGCCAGTACCTGGAGCAAGGGGGACTGGACTCTGCTGAAGCCTGTAGCCTCACTGCTAACTAAGGGTGGAATGGAACCCTCCCTCAGGAACCAGATCATTAGGTTTTATGACAAAAATCTCAATTACAGAACCTAAGCTGACTTTTCAGATCCTAGAATGAGCTTCCAAGAGGTATTTACTTATTTTTAACTTGTAAAGGATTTTAAACTCTGGAATCTCACTGTGCCATTTTATAGTCACTTTTGGGAGTACAGCTGCAGCTAATTAGCTTAAAAATCCCACCGTATCTTACACATATGCTCAGTTTTCTGCAGTATTAATTTCAGTGGAACTACTCATGTGCATAAATTAAGCGCATGCTTAAATATATGCAAAATCTGAGCTCAAATGCCTAGAAAACATGTTCTCAAAATGACAAGTACGCATAAAAAAATCATCACGGACGGTCTGCCAGACAGGGAACCCAGTATCTGTCTGCTGTCAGCCATGATGAAAACACAGAACAATTTTTGTAACCCAGTATACATTGCAAGTGAAGAAACATGCAGGACAGAGTGAAAAAAGGGGATTCAGTTGCATGCAGTCTAATTTCAAGTGTGTAATTATGGTCCTGTTTTCTTTGGCCTACAAAAAAAAAAGAAAAACAAACAAACAAAAGAACACCAAGTAACCTCTCCTCACCTCCACAAACCCAAACTGCATACAGCTCATAAAGGGCTTTAAAGCGCAGGAAGTGGGGAGGGAAAAGGTGTGAATATTCGGGACGCGCAAGTAACTACTAACAGTTTCAGGGCTATTCAACACACCACTAGGAAAGCATTCAGCCTGCGTCCTCACTAGAACTTACAGCTGGGACAGAGAGCAATGAACCCCATCTTAAAATGAGCAGTCCATCAGCTTCTCTTTCTTCCTCAGACTCAGAGAAAGTACTACTCACACATTTATGGAAGATAAAATAACAAACCCTACTGATATTCTGGCTCCCTCCTCCTTAGAGAGAGAGATGGAAAGACACCAGACCCTCCAGCAAGCTGCCGCCTCTTCCCTCAGCGCAGAGAGCTCCGTCTCGCGTCCCGGCCACCACTAAGGACCAGTGCGCTCTACAGCTGTTGGTGGAAGAGGATGTTTTTTCTGCTGTTTCTGAAAACGTTGCAAAGATAGTATTCCTTAAAGAAAATTCCAGGGGGATGAAAAGGCCACCAAGCTACTATAATAGAGAAAAAACAACACATGCCCCTCCTTAAAAAAAAAAGGAAAAAAAAAAAGACTAAGGTCTTCTGGGGAAGTGAGAAGGGCAGAGGAGCTGGCTGCTTGATGAAGGGTGCTAGCAAATATTGTGAGAGTTTCAATATCAAACCTGATATCGGCCTAATTGCCCACCCTGAACGACCTCTCTGGTAGTGGTGTTTCAGCATGCAAATTATAGCTGTGAGAAAACTCTCAGACTGAAACCCTCCCTTGTTTCTTCAGCCTTGTTTTGTCCTTGCCAGAAAAATCTATTAGTTGGTGTGTGATATGGTTACATATACAAAGATCTTTTTTTTTCCTAGCCCTTTTATTACATAGGCTTGATTACTGTGAAGGGATTTCAATGAGTTTAATGTCCTGGTACTCAAAAGGCGATGGCTGCCTTTCAACAAAACAAAGCAAACAAAAACCAAGAGCTGTGCTGGAGGAGAGAAGTGCTGCTTCTGCCGGAGAGGCTCAGTTAGATACAGGAGGTGGCAGACCAGGGCGCCGAGTTTGAATGATTTTTGGCTTTGGAGAATTCTTTGGGTCCTCGTCTTCTTCCATGTCGCTGTCACAGACATGCACCACCACACTGGGAGTGGACTCTGTTCCTGCATGCAGCTCGTACTTCTCTCCTGGAAGCAGAAAACAAATAGATCAAAGGATGACTGTCTGACCATGGCACTCTTGGATGCAGAATACTTCTGCACCTGGATGGGGCAGATGAGTGTGTCCTGGTCCTAAATATAGGTGAAGGCAAGCATGAGTAGACTGCATCAGCTGTCACAACTGATTCTGGGGATCCTGCCCCCAGGGGCAGCCATCATTGGTCTGTAAAGCAGAATAAAATACACTGGTGTCTATAATGGTGTTTTGCACCAATATTAGTGGCCAGCAGCGCTAAAAAACTAAAAACGAGTACAAAGAGGAGAGACAACACAGAAGTTCATGGTTAAGAAGAGGGACTGGAACCCAACCTAACAAACATCTGGTCTGAAGTCATGTCACACCTCTTGGGCTGGGGCTAGTCTTTTGTTTGTTTGTTTTCTTTCAGTTTAGCATGGCTCCAGTCCCACTTAAGTCCACTATATTTTGCAACTTGTCACCTCCAGACATCAACACTTGGTCCAATTGCTCCAGAAATAAAAAAAAAAAAATAAATACATATATCTGCTCCAGATGGATTTTGAGACTCAAAGGTCTTTAGTTGGGGCTCTAACAAATTCTGCCTCTACTGATGAGATTACAGAGTACAGCCTATAAATGCTCACTAGCAGGCTAAACCTTTAAACAGTACATCAGATTTTCTAACTATGTACATTCCTTATTTAAGTCTCCACCCAGTACTCCTGCGAGGAAGACGAGCGTGGCTTAGGTGGTCACCTGCAAGAGTCCACAAGCAAACAGAGGAAAATCAGGACCAGGCACAGGACTTTTCCTCCTGCATTCAGTCTGTGGGCACTACGTGTGTTTTGGATCATATGCAGGATGTAAGTAGGTATTGGATATCAAATTACAAGGAATTAATTTAAGACTGTAAAGAGAGAAAGTCTCAATGGTGACATTTCTGATAGGATGACTTGTCTTTCAGATGTGACAAACACCCATCAGCAGCACTAGAAACTAAAAACCATTCGAGATAATGCGCTGTCCCCCCCTTTGGACTATTTGTCATCACTCTCATCTCTGTTAAATTAAAATAGGCTTGCACGCACACCTGATAGTTTGGGGTTTTTTTTCATAAGATTGCTCCAGAACCACTGCATTTTTGCCTGCAAAATATTCCGAGATGAGGGAGGTGAGGTCCCAGTATACCTCGCTGACCTCTACTTGTGGTGCAGCAGCTCCTAAGTGCATCGTAGGCAGAACCTGGCTGGGGTGGGTGTTGTGTGATGACAGTGAAATGGCAGTCCCTACCTCAAAGCACCTGCAGTTTGCTCCTGCTACTAATTTGGATTTTTATTTATTAGCAACTTTGCGGCAGAGTAATTCATGTGGGGAGGGGTTGCAGGTTCGTCCCTGCGTTAGCACACGCGGTTCTGGGACTGTCATCACGTGCTATTTGTGCTGACAAATTCTTGGTCCAAATAAGACTGGGTGGCTTGGGAATACAGGACATGCTGCATTTTTGCCTAAAAAATAGGAGGCAACTAGTGAATAATAGCTATAAGTCAGGCATCTTGCTGTGAGAAATATTTTACTGCTGTGATACCATTAATGTTGACATTTAACTGCTCTATTTTTGGCAACCTTTCCTCTGAATCCAAATTGAGCAAAGCATTACAGGTCCTGCTGATAGGCTAGAATATAAAAGGAGAAATAGCTTGGTTGTGCTGCATCAAGAAATTATATGGTTTTTCTTTGCCTATTTTCCCTGCGGGCTTCAGCTAATTTCTCAGCTACGGGCTGACGTCAATGCTGCCAACCAGCACCGAAGGCGACATTGGTCACTGTCAGCTACGAGCAGCTCCGCAGCCCTGCACACACACAGCGCCGGGCCCCTTCCTCCTACACCAGCACCACGAAGTAAATCAGATTCACTGCCCTCTTAAAAAGGTAATAATCCCAGTTCAAATGCCACATTCTTTTACCGTGCAAAATCCTTCCCAGAAGGACTCTTTCCACTGAAAAAGAACAGTGGAAATAAGTACAGACAGGAGGAAAAAATATTCAGATGCCTCTGGCAGGAGTAACTGCAACAGCAATTAATGTCACTTTGCAAATCAAAATGTGATGCACTCATAAATTAGGTTTTTAAGGCACAGAGTTATTTCTGAGCATAAATGAGCTGCAGACTCAGTTCTGTACTCACGATTATTCGTGCCTGCAGAACAGTGGCTCAAACTGCAGCAAACCTTTTCATGGCTGAGCTAGGAACAGGACAGCAGTAACTGTGGGGGTTTTATACAGCTGTATCCTGTTCCTAAATCTAACCGTTGTTTGTGGAAAAATACTAAGGTAGTAAGTACAAAATTAAAATCCAGTAGATACAGCCAGATTACCCCTTCCCTTCTGCTTTTTTATATGGTTTTTTTCTTTCCTCTTATACAACACCTCAAAAAAATAAAAAACTGAGCTAAATCCACAGCAGTGAAGCTCGTGGAGTAATGGTTGAATCGCTGCAATCAAGTTACTTTTACAAGACATAGGTTGGCCCAAGCTAAGAATAGCAAGTCGAGTTACCGTAGTTAAGACTCACCAGCTTCTGTAGTTAACAGCAGTCCAGCATTTGTGCAGTTATTGCATTCAGCTGCCTCTGATGCTGCCTCCTGTGCCTTCCCAGGCCCTACATTGCCCCACCGCTCCTGCTCCTCCCACTTGCCCGGAGAGCTCTTACGGGTTGGGCCAAAGGATTCCTGGGGAGAGGTGTCTTTCTCCTCCAGCAGTCTTTGGGCTATCTCTATCCCTTAATAATAAGTTGTTTAAACATTCGCGTAAGCTGAGATAACAATGGAAACTCACATAAAATTACTCAGAAAAATATCAGCAAACTTATCAAATATGCTCTAACATCTAAATTCTGCCTCCAGGATATAATGCAGGGAAGAATTAAGCTGTGGCACCTCCACCATATAGATTTGTCAGAAAATATTCCTAACAAACCCATGAAAATAGCAGCGACGTTCCTCTATTTGTTTGCTTCGCATCAGAAAAGAAATAGGAATGTGAAGTTTCACCATTCAACAATGGGCCCAGCTGCTTTTATGTCACTTGGCACACTATGTCACTTGGTGACCACATGAACCACAAGCAAACCCACAGCCTCAGGTGATGCAGGAAAGATGACCACAGCAACAGGACAAAAGCAACTTACGATATATCAGAATTAAAAATAATAGCATGTGATTTTCTATCCCTTTGTGAATCAGTACTATGACCTTTCATTGATGGTGCATCTCTTGTCTAATAAGGCTCTTTTGTCCAGCAGAGTATGATCATACACTTATTTAATAATGAAGAAATGTTAATGATGCTGTGCAGCTACCTCATCCCTTATTCTGACTCATAATCAAAGGTTAATGGGTTCAGAGCTGTCCGTTCCACGTTAAATGTGTCATTAGCATCATAAAACCACCTTCCACTTACAGTCCCCTCATGCAAGTGCTTTACAAATAATACGGTGCAAGTAACGGGTGGTCCTTCGTTTGGGTGCCTGTTTATGCTGGACGAGATACCACAGCCCATCCTGTATGATGCCTCTGCTGCGTGGATCTGCCAAATGCAAGGTGGAGGAGTGGCTCTCTGGAAGCCCATGACTGATGTTGCAGGAGAACCTCTCCTGGCCAGCGGGACCAGGCAGAGGGAAGTCTTTCTACACCCAGCAGCTCCGTGTACCCTGCCCCTGGCAAGGGCAGAAGCGGCCACAGAAGAGAGGGGAGAGGAGGGACAGAGATGGAAAATTCTATCTATCACCCATCTGCCTGCCCATCCACCCTCTTTTAATCCTCTCTGCAGGTCCTATGAAGTATTTAATATTTCCTTCTGATCGGTGAGAACAAACATGAGAGTTTGAAAACACCCGGCACAGAAGACTTGCCGTGGGAGACATGGCTTAAAATCCCTGTGTGTAGCGTTTACTGGGCAGGGTCCTGCTCTTCCCTGTTTTCTCCTTCCCAGCGCAAGGGTGAGCCAAGCCCAGGGAGGAGCAACGCCAGGAGCTATGCATCCTCCTCAAGAGGCCCAGCCAGAGCACAGCAGGAACATCTTAACTGCACAGAGAGAAAAACGAAACCCTGACCCAACCCCTCCCCTGACCACTAACCATTTGCAGAGCCAGCAGTCAAGTGGCACAGGCTGCTGCAGGGTCTCCTTTGTGTCCCAAGAGATACCACTCTGGACCTAAGAGCCATCACATGTAACAGTTCAGAATGGTGTTTTCATAATGTGAAAAATGTATTTCACATGACCGGGAGGGTAGCTTGAGGGCATTTAGGAGGTGCAAAGCCCGCTGGAATGCTGATGAAGGACTGGGAAACATGGAGAGAACTGGTACAAACTTGTCTACATTTTAGGAAAAATTTTTACACTGAAAGTGTTATTAAGCATTGGAACAGGCTGCCCAGGGAAGTGGCTGAGGCACCATCCCTGGAGGTATTTAAAAGACAGGTAGACATAGCGCTTAGAGATATGGTTTAGTGATGGGTTTTGTCAGAGTTAGGCTGATGGTTGGACTAAATGATCTGAAAGGTCCCCTCCAACCTGGGCAATTCTCTGATTCTATGATATGGGCTACTGGAGATGGTACCCAGCCTGCGCTGGTTTTCAAATAGTGCCTGAAATTGTGTGGGCGAGTGCTAACTGCCAGAGGGCAAAATCACACTGCGAGCGCATGGAGCATAGTTAAGTGCTCGGGACCCTGACCTATATTGTGTGTTATTGTACAGCGCAGATCTCATCAGCGGAGCCATGATCCATGAATCAAAGCCACAGGAGAAAGGCAATTTGTCCAGGCAGCTGCTGTGTGGGCAGCGGGCAGGGGTTGAGATTGGCAAGGGAAGGTCAAGGTGGCACTTGGGATCCTGGGGAAAGGCACTCTGAAGAGCAAAGAGTTACAAAGTGAGGGAGTAGAGGGCAGTTTGTTGAGAAGAAATTGGGGTAACAGGTTTGAAAGAGGCAATGGGGGAAGGAGGGAAGAAATATTCAGGTTGAGGGGTAGAGAGGGAGGGGGGCAGGACTGCTTTCCAGAAAATTTGGACTTACTGTGGTGCCAGGAAGATGGTGATGGTTTGTAAACTGCCGCACTAATAAATGGCAGAGCGAACATAGCTCCTTTGCTTTGAGAGGAGCAGCTCTGCTGTATATGCCATCTAGAGGGACCTTGACAGGCTGGAGAGGTGGGCCCATGCCAACCTCATGAAGTTCAACAAGACCAAGTGCAGGGTCCTCCATCTGGGGCGGGGCAATCCCAAGCACTGATATAGGCTGGGCAGTGACTGGCTTGAGAGCAGCTCTGAAGAAAAGGACTTGGGGGTGCTG
>VWZL01002471.1:408725-492296 GCA_013396915.1 Stercorarius parasiticus
TGTGCCATGATTCGCCAGCTTCTCCAGGAGAATGCTGTGGGGGACGGTGTCAAAGGCCTCACCAAAGTCCAGATAGACAACGTCCACAGCCTTCCCTGCATCCAGAAGGTGGGTCACATGGTCATAGAAGGAGATCAGGTTGGTTAAGCAGGACCTCCCTTTCCTAAACCCATGCAGAGACACAGGCAAACAGCCAAACTGCCACCCTAGTTCAGCGATGCCTTTATCTTCATCAGTATTTTAAACTACTGGAAGTTCCCTTGACAGTGAAAGTGTTTTTTATCAAAGAGATTAATGATCGCACTTCTTTTTTTTGCAATATATTGAAAAAATGATAGGCTGGTGGTCAGAACCAGGCACAGTCACAGCTCCTGGCTCTGACTGGTCTACGGTGTTCTGTTCACGCCTCGTTGAAAGCTCCATTTCTGCATCTGCAGAAAGTGAGAATACACATCAATCAACCAGAAACTTAATTAAATATGCCATGGTCTTCTCTAAGAAATAAATGCACCCTCACCAATCTCAATTTCATGTCGAAGGACCAAGACCCAGCTTCCTTTTGTGCACAACAAAAAGAAATCTTTCCCGTCAGGCCACAAGGCTGCAAAAAAAAATAAGTACCTGTCCCAAAACCGAGCCTGGAAAAAGACAACACACAGCAAATCTGTTAACTACCTTCTGGCCTGTTCATAGAATCACAGAATCACAGAATGGTTTGGGTCAGAAGGGACCTTAAAGATCATCTCGTTCCAACCCCCCTGCCATGGGCAGGGACACCTCCCACTAGACCAGGCTGCTCAAAGCCCCATCCAGCCTGGCCTTGAACACCTCCAGGGATGGGGCATCCAGAACTTCCCTGGGCAACCTCTTCCAGTGCCTCACCACCCTCACAGTAAAGAATCTCTTCCTAATATCTAATTATATTTCCCCTCTTTCAGTTTAAAACCGTTACCCCTCATCCTATCACTCCACTCCCTGATAACGAGTCCCTCCCCATCTGCCCTCTAGGCCCCCTTTAGGTACTGAAAGACCACTATAAGGTCTCCCCGCAGCCTTCTCTTCTCGAGGCTGAACACCCCCAACTCTCTCAGCCTGTCCTCACAGCAGAGCTGCTCCAGCCCTTGGATCATCTTTGTGCCGTCCTCTGGACTCATTTTACTCTGGAGCGAGTTTCCCAGCCTTTGCTCCCAGGGACAGTTTTAGTCTCTAATTTTGTGGCTATGATGATTATGGCAGTGTACTGTGAAAGGAGATGACCTGTGTTCATGGAGGGGAAAGTAGCGTGGGTCTGCGTCAAAGTGGTATATCTCACATTCCTAGCGAAGCAGGTTGGTAGAACTCACCTTGTACTGAGGAGAGGCAAAGAAACTGTTCACTGTTTACATTCTCAAATGAGTTTTTCTGGTCTTCAGATATTAATCTTACCAAATAAGTGTATTTAATATAGCAAAGATTCCTCACAAGTTAATGACATAGAAGTCAGGCTCTAACATTCAGAGCTCTGTAAACAACTGTGCCAGCGAGTATTTTTTGATAGCTGTTAAAGCCAGAGTTACATTTTTTTATTGTGTTTTTTGAATGAAAAAAAAAAAATCCAATTTAGCTGAGGCTAATGTTATTTGATGTACAGCAGCATGTTTTACTGATGTGATACTGAGAAATCACTTTTGGTGGGATTTGTTTTTCAATGAAATTCTAAACATAGTAAATGCACGACTGAGAACTGCAACACTATTTTAAAACCGCCACTGCAGTTAACTAAAATTGATCTCTCTAACAAGCGCTAAAAATAGAAAGAAGAGAGCACACAATGACTTTTCATATTGCTCCCTGCAGGCTCCTTAAATACGGGTGAATATGACCTTCACGCAAAGCTGTCCCAGAGTGTGGGACAATGAGTGATATTTCACATTCCACTGCTCTAGAACAGGAATTGATTTATTACCCAGCTAGCTAGGGAATTCGTTTACATGTTTCCATTTATAACACTGCTGCATCAAAAAGGGAAAAAAAAAAAAAAGGAGTTTTTTGTTTTTTCTTTTATTCAGCAGTTTAGAAGCAAAGCATCAATTCTGGAAATAATAATATGCAATATAGTCCAAAGTATTACACCTGACAGCCCTTTCCTATGGGCTTTCCTGCTGAAGGGGAATAAAACACAGGAATCTCTGCTGTTCGCCTGATCTGTATTTCCCCCCTGTGAGAGATCCCATGTGAAAAAGAGATGAGGCGATCCTGCAAACCTTGTGAATCACGAAACATCTCTTCCTGCACCCCACGCACTTCAGCTCTGGGTCGCTCCAGTGCAGTTACGCAAAAGCCCCAGTGATAAGATGTCTGCAATTGGAAGCTCAGAACAAGAAAGCAGCGTCTTCAGTACAGCTGGGGAGAAAACAATTCTCTCATCCCACAAGAATTTCAAAAATAAACTCTGATAAATTTTCATGAGCTCACCCCCCGAACTGTTATTAGATTGGAACTGAAGCAGTTTATTTTAAAATGAAAATAATTTGACTAGTAGCTATTTTTTCTTATGGTTTACAACTGTAAATTAGACTAACTTCTAAATGATACTGCTTTGACCTGAAACCGGAACCTTTTCCATTTGGAAAATTTTAAAAGAGGATGCTTTAACATCTAATCCCAGCTAACTTCTGTTTCTGGCATTAGCTGAAGATGGGAAGACAGAAGAAAGTCTATCTGCATTATCCACTGACATCTACCCTATGGGAATAGAGGCTACAACTTATCCCCTTCCTTCTGCATACAGTTTTCAACAGAAAACGGGCAGTCCCAACAGAGCAATCCCACCAGGGTTGGGGAATGGTAGTTCTGTCTCTACAGACTTGTTAAGGTGAGAGATTCTCCACCTTGGTGGAGATCCAGTGATGCCTAAACATTCGACAAGGTATTCTGCATCTTGGAATGCGGTATGGAGCAGATGTGATTTAAAGCAAAAACTCATCAAGTTCACGGACAAGCATTTGTCCAGTCCCCACATCAGTTGTTTCATCTAAGCACAAACCCAAGCACAAGAAATCGTGTAAACAAGCTTTGATCTGCTCTTCAGTCAGGCAGTGCTCATGAGCTGCAGATAAGATACAATTCTGTACGTACATATGGTAAAACTCGTTCTTAAGCAAAGAGCCAGTTGACACGCATCAACTTAAATCCAAAGCAATGCAACTTACAGGCTTTGCGCCAACTTTCTCCACAGTTATCATCTACGCTGCTATTTCTCGTCTGCTTTTCCTGACACCTTTTCATGCACGGACCACGAGCTTACCTGGTCCTAGCTTCGAGACTGCATAAAGGAGGTCGTAGTTGATGACAGGTGTCGCGTCATCTATCGGTTGCCACCCTACAGGTGGGGAGGCTGGAGGCGAGATGAGAAACTGTTTTGCAGGCTGTGGCGGTGCCAAATGAAGCTTGTCTCCATCTGTCTCGGAGGTCTGAATCTTTAAAGCATAACAAATACATTGTTTGGTATAGGATGGGTAAACGGAATGATTACTCAAATCATATGCTTCTAACACTGAATGCCACCCAGGCAGGGCTTCAGCGTCAGTCCCAGCAGAGGAGGCCTGGAGATGAAATTCATCTCAGCCTTACAGATGGTTCCTCTACAGTAAATACGCTGCGGGGGGCTGTTATATGAGCAAAACTACAATGTTTCTGCCTATTGTATATGTTCTCTCCGAGGATAAATGCCAAGCTTTGGTATCCGCAGCTGCTAGTTCAGAGATTTTTGAGGCTGAAAAGATACTATTGTGATCGACTGGCTTAAACTCCTAAATAAAAACAGACACTAGACAAGAAGCCAGTAACTCCTGCACCAAGGCCTTATCGGTAACTTCAGAAAGGTTTCTGAATATTTGATTTCTTTAGCTGAAGTGATAAAGGAATCCATCCTGTTCCTTAGTCATTTGCAACTAATTGTTCCCATTTTATTTCCACCTTAAATTATTTAGTTTAATTCCTGCTTTTTCTCTGGTATATTAAAGAAGGCTCGACATAAATGAATTATGCTGCAGCCATACTTGAGCAAGTTTACAACCAGCTCGGGCCCAGAAGCAATAAACTGCATTTGCATGACAGCAAGCCTGAGAGAGCACCGGAATGGGTTTTGCAAAGAGCCACTTTGGGTCTCTCACCTCCATGTTCCCCAGAACTTCCAGTTCTGGAAGTGCTTATTCCATCTGCCTCCGGCCCCTATAAATATACCCTGCTGCAGACACTGTGCTGCTTCCACATCTCCATTCCCTGGACACAACTAATAAGCTCCGTTAAGACTGCATGTACTGGAGAGCATAGTGCAGATACCTAAATGGCTTTGCAGGAAATCAGCTTAGATATGGAGACTAATCACTATTATGCTCGGGTTTTTTTTTCTTTTATTATCCTAAGGTTTCAATTAACCTCTTGATTATGCAGTGAGAGTGAAACGATTCTCAGATCTGCTTAACAGCAGCTTTTGAAACCTTTCAGAAAAAAAAATCAGAGCCAGATCTAGGAGATTAAGGCACATAAAATGGGATTGAAGTAGATTTTCAACACTTAAATCCAACTCTAAGATCTTCTGAACTCATCTAACCTGTTAAGCGTATTGGTTTTTTCACAACTGTAGTTTCCCATCTTCCTGAGGTTCTCCTTCTTCGGCTCAAAACAGCTCCTGTTCTCACCAGGCTGTAGAGGCTCAACATTTAACGGCTTCTTAGGTTTCACTGATACCTTCAAATGAGCCTGCCCCTTAACCTGAGACCTCTGAAGGACCAACCTGGCAGCGCAAAGCACACTTACATTGCTCATAAGCACTCACGAGTACCCCATAAGCCACAGTGGCCACAGCAACTTACTAAAATACATTCAAAACAGGTGGTGGTCGGGTTCTCAACCTCCCTCACCCTTCTGTATCCTGGCTGGGGCCTAGCACCCACCCAGGCTGTGGGAGATCTGGGGTCTCTCTCCCTTGGCCAAGAAGAACTGAACCCCCATCTGACACTTCCAACAGATGGATATAATCACCTATATCCTGACCGTGGTTCAGGGTTGCAATCAAATAAGTAATTCAGCCCTACTTTTTTTTATGAACTCATGATACTTTACATTACCGCTTTTTCTATGGTTAGTTTAGAGAGCAACCCACAGAAAATACCCAATGCTGTAAATCAGTTCTAAGCGATGTAATTTCTGTGTGTTGAATGAGCAACTTGGGTCCTAAGTGGTCCTTTAAATTTACTGCAGCCCCACTGGGCAGGTACAGCTCAGGCAGCATAAGGACATTTGAGTAATCTTTTAGTGGAGAGATTGGGCATGGGAGAAACCTCTATTACTTTTATTCAGTGTTACTGCACAATATTTCTATAAAAGCTATGCACTAACATAGAAGTGGATTCCAGATTTCATTACCTGTGCAAAATACAACTTTAACTTCTTCCCTCTGAACTGTGTTTCGTGCAGCTCTATTCTGGCACGAGCAGCTGATTTGGGACTACTAAAATTTATCCGCACACGCCTGAAGCTTTTAAACAGCTGGAATGTCACGCAGTCATCGTAGGCACGGAACAAGCCTTCAAATTTTTCCTGCAAATGAAAAAGAAATAATGCTGAAGGTTAACTTTGTGCTCAGTCCCATCAGCCTGTGTCAAAGGATAATCTGAAACGTGACAATAAGTGTTTAACCAGGAGGTTTCAGCCTGTGGCCTTTGGGGATGGATGTCCATAGACTCCGTGAAAAGACACCAAGGAAAAGCACTGGTCTGGAAGGGATGAACTCTGCAAAACGTTTGGGGGAAGGAGTCTTCAAATTGAGAACCCAGCAGCTATTGAACTGCATGTAAAAGTTGAGCAAAACTGCGACAATGACTGATGAAATGAAGCTGAAAAGGGCACATGCCTGAAAACACCAGACAACTGCGGTCTCATCTGCACAAAAGCAAACATGGTGCTGAATTACAGCGGAGTCAGCAGACAAAGTCAGGCCCGCTGTAACAGAGGATTACGTTCACATCAGCACTGCAGGGTCATTTTGTATTGCGTGTTACGTTTTGTTCTGGATGTTTTGTCATTTAAATACTTAGCGCAGATATGCACTCAATTCCTTGAGAGTTCCTGTAGCAGCAGGGAAAAAAAATCAGGTAACCGAAAACAGTGACCTGTCCCAAAGACAAATTTCAGGCTTATAAACGTTCAGCTGTAGAACTCCACGTTCAGAAGCACATGCCACAAATATGGGTATTTTAACATCGTAAAAGAAGGGTCCGAAACGTACCACATCTAGGGACCTACAGATCAACAGAAATTCAAAGTATGTTGGCAGCCCTGGAGGATCAGACTCTTTCTGCAATTTCTCTGCAAACCGTGTGCACACAGAGGCCGAGTTCCACATCATCAAATAAAACCAAAGTCCTTAAATCAGTTCTGACACACTTACTCAGGTCTTTTCATTCACACAAGCACCGATTCATAAATTGTTAAGACTGGAAGGGAGCCGTTATCATTTAGTCCAGTCTTTGCCTTTACTCAGATTTTAGACTGCCATCTGGTCAGTCTCACATAAAGGCCCAGCATTTAAACTACTGCAACCAAGACCTGAGTTCTTAGAAGACGGAGAATCAACTTGAGTAAAGCCCCTTCTTTTAAGAGTATTTTCTCCTGAAAAAAGCAGTGTTTGAGATGACTGGCCACACCATTTCATACACTATTATGTCGGGTGTTTGTATAATTACAATAACCTGACATTTTCTTTGGTATATGTGCAAGTAAGCATGTTTTTACATGTTTTAAAATATAACAACTTCTCTTCTCATCCGGGAAAACAATTTCTTATCCCTTAAGAATGGATAACTGGTAGAGGCTGCAGAAGATGAAATAGAAAATGCAATTTACGTAATCCCATCAATACTTCAGTTCTCATCTGTTGATCTGACAAGCAAGACAAAAACAGTCCAGAATTTAGAAAAATACATCCTGAAGCACGGTGAAGCCGCATCAGGGAGCGCTGGTAGCCCTGCGGGAGTGCCTACTGTCAGCATGAAACATTTGTTAAAGAGTTAACTGGGAAAACAGACCAGTTTCATGGCAAGAAGTATGAAACACTAACGCGCATGTCCCGGATCTCCTTTCATTCACTGCCAGCTCTGTGGTCTTCTTCCCCATAACTGATATTCCATCCCTGGCACCCTTTCAAAGGAACCCTCCCCGCGGTCTATTAAGCTTTCATGATTTTCATTTCATTTTGCCTGACCTCACTCACCTCTTCCTCTCACTGCAAGAGATACTTTGGAGGAATAAAACAAGAAAAAAAGGAAAAGAAAAAGCCAGGAGAGAGCTCGGGGGGTTGGTTGAGGGTGAATAAAGGCACGCAGTAATCCCACAAACAGCGTGAAGTTGATAGGTTTGTATACGTGGGTCTAGCTGTACCACCTAACGTTCAAATGGTCATTTCACACCTAAGTTATGGGTTTTTTACTGCTTTGCTTACAATTTTGCAAAACTCCATTTTTCCTGAGCAGAAGTCTACATCCAGTGACGTTTGTATAAAGGTCAGCCAAAAGCAGCAGTCATCTCGGTCCTGGCCTGCTTGGAATTTTGATGCTACAACCTTCCCAAGGACCAGGGGAAGAGGGGAAGGGAAAGAAAGGGACAGGGGATTGGCGTATGCATAAAGTAGGGCTTACACAGCGTTCAGAAATATGCAGTACTGTGGCTAATCTAACTAAAAGATAACAGAGACTAATGAAAGCTTACGTCTTTATGTTACCTATATTACCTATTCCAGACTTCTTCGTTATTTCTTTTAAAAAGCATCTTGAAGTAAACAAACTTAAGTGTGTGTATATATATATATGAGAGATATCCTTATGTTACCTATATTACCTATTTTGGACTTCTCCAGTATTTTTTTTTTAAGAATACCTTGAAGTAAACAAACTTAACTTTATATGTATGAGACATATCAAGGTATTTGTTTATATATATACATTTATACGTGTATATATATACACATGTATACATATAGACACACACACACGTATATATAGGAGATGATCAAGGTAAAAATAAGCAGCATGGTGAATATTTCCTAGTCCCCTGTACTACCTCTAAGTTTCCCTACAAGTCAACAATGAAATGATTCATCATATTAAAAAAAAAAATAAAAAAAAAATTTCACCAATTGTGGAAGAAACCGTGCATGGACTTGTCTGGACACTGGGAAGTAAGTATCTATTACAACTGACTCTTTATTAGGAAATTGATTCTCCCTGTATCGACAGAGCAGTATTTTCTCGCGTGGGCCGGCCCTCTGTGCACGGAATATAAAACAACCCAGAACCTAGATCTTGGTTAAGGGCATAATGAAAAAGAAGAGAGGACGAGATTTCAAACGCGGGTCCAAGAACAGGGAGCACAAGGAACATTGCGAGCACATTTCTGGACAACACTGAGATGCTCTCATCACTCTCATTAGGCACCAAACGGGACAGATGGGAGTATCTCTAAATAAAGCTGATTAAGTTCTGGACGCCAAATGTAATAGCGTGAGAACATTAAAGGGCTATGGACTGTATTCTGCTTACTTTTCAATTTGATACTGGCACAGCTCTAGAGATCCAGCTTTGATTAACGCTCCTAAAAACGCCACAGGGAGGAGGGAAATCAAGCCCTCTGTTTGATATTAACGCGGGGCAGTCTGGCCACAGCGGGGCCACAGCTACTACACCGACTGACACCACATCTCCCATTAAAGAGACTCATACATCTGAGTTTTTCTACATTTTCAGCTGATAATAATAATGACCTCAGCAGAGGTCATTAATCACCAACTGCAGTTAATGTCCCTCAGCTGCATCTTGAACCATCAGCTCCTCCCAGCTTGGTATTAATTCCCACGAAATGCCTTATGCCTTAATTGCTATTGCCTGTGACTTCTAATATCTGCTGAATGCACTTATCTGGATAAAAGTCTTTCAGAGTCTTTCCAATCTATAAGAAAACGTATCATACACATTTTGAAGACCTAAGCAAATTCTCTCCCTTTAAAGTTTTGTGGATAAATTATTCAAGACTCATAATCCTCTCAATTCAGGACTTTTAAAGCGCTTTTAGGATTCCGTATTTTTAAGATGCTTTTAGAAAATAAGTCGTTAAACTTTCAGAATACTTTGAAAACTCTTGAGGGAAAAAAAAAATAAAGGAACATCCAAAGTTAAGCAGCAGTGTAGCAGAAAGTCTTGAGTGATGCATTTATTTCTGGGATTTTGCATGTCTTCATCATCCCCAGTATGTCTCTGTGAGACCCAATTGATGCTCTGGCCAATGTGAGTAGCCCTCATTTGACCAATATTGCAGAAGTTCTCACTTCTCCATCGTGGGCTCTCTGGGCTTCATCTTGCTATTTCTTTGCCGAACTGGGCACCTTTCCCCAGTTCCTTCCTGTGACCCTACGTCAGCTCCCATCACCCATCACTCACCATCTCTAGCAGTTTATAGAAGTTTGTTGTTTTGGGGTTGTTTTTTTTTAATTAACAAAATTAGCACAAAGCAAGAACATACTAATTGAGGCTGCTCATTACTCAAGCTTGATTGTTATCATTCGCGACAGCCAACAGGGGACAGAGCACCATCCAAGGAAGAAATGAGCACTGGAGTAACAGACACCAGCTAACTCCTCAGAGTATGAGGGTACAGCTGTGCCCTCCTGGACTAAAAACTAAATGGGAGCTCACCTGGGAACTGAGATCCTGTAAGTCACACGATAAAAGCGATCAGTGAAACGCAGCTATAAAGAGGCAAACAAAATACTGGACGTATCTGGAAAAGTATTTCCAGTAAACCAAGGAAAAGTATTAACAACATTATATAGAGCACTATTACATCTCATTAAAAATGCAGGTTTTGTTGCCTGTACCCCAGACAGATCAAGGGAATAAATTCAGATAAAGCCTACAGGGAAAGAACAATTTACTGAATGAGACATGAAAATGCTTGGCTTATTTAGCGAAACAAAGCAAAGCCTGAGAGGAGATGGGACAATCATCAGAACAACGGGACAATAACCAGAGCTGTGTAAAGACTAGAAGACTGTGTTGGCATAAAACAAGTGGAAACAATTGGCATAAATAGGTTTAGGCTAGAAGTTAAAGGTTTTAAACATGAGAGTAATGATCCAGAAACAACCTTCCAAGTGCAGCAGCAAAAGATCATTTTTTTTTAAGATTGAATTTGGTTAGTTCGCGCGAGGAACTACGACAAAAGTGTGGACACAAGCAGCATTGTAAAACATGACTGCCTGAATTAGCAAGTGAATTGGGTTCCGACACAGCAAGTCCCTTCCAGTTCTGCATTCCCCGTGATTTATTTCCAAACATTTCTCTCATGAATAGTCCCACTGGTATTGTGTTCATTCCGACAAAAGCCGAGGCCTAATTCAAATCAATGGAAATCTTTCCACAGACATCACGGAGCTTTGGATTAGAGCCCTAGAACTCAGAACACAAATTAACATTTTATTATTCAGTGTGTTTACGCTCATTATCACCCTTGTTACACTTTTGATTTAGGAGATGGCTGCAATTTAAAACTTTAGGATAATCCTTTTTCCTAGAGTTTTGTAAGCAAATAAAGCAAGCATTTTTCCCATTTCAATTTTTCCTGCTCGTTTACATAAAACAATCCAAGTAACTAATTGTATACAATAGGGAAACCGAGACATAATTGACAATTATGAAACACGTTTTTCCTGCAATGAGTTCTGTACCTGATATAAATTTTCATGTAAGAAATACACTTAGGTCTCAGAGGCCAGTGTGTTCTGTTTCCACGTAGCCACGCCAGCTGCGACACCGCGGATCTCGTGCGGCACAAGAGGAAAGATGGAATTGGACAGGACACCGGGAGGCCGTGCACTGAAGAGCCTAGTAACTAAAACTTCCTACCAACAGATTAATTCCCAGTTTATAGCAATGAGGATGGGCATGATGGTCGATTCTAGAGGGACAAATGAGGCACTGAAGTGGCACACATTTAAAAAAAATAATGTATGAAATAAATTTTGAAAGCGCCACTGGCCCAGACGTAGCAAAATGGCTAATTAATGAAAAGGACAGGAAGGAAAGATGATGGAACAACAGTATGCATTTCTGTAGTTCTGAAAGTCAAAAAACAACAACCCAAAAACCCAAAAAAGATGGGGGAAGGCCTCATTTCTAAAAATTTGTCAAATCAGAACGTGGCAGGAACTCCTGCAAGTAGCCAGTGAAAACAACAGTCTAATCAACTGCCGCATTCTCTGGTTCTAAAATAGTACCATTTGCCAGGAAACTTTGAAAGCGCCCATGAAAAAGCACTATTGATTCTCAGTTAAAATTCCAGGAGCGCTGAAAAGGGAGGAAATATTTTAACCCAATTATGATGATGATCAATGAAGAGCTCCCATGATCTTGTCCTTATGCCTTTATGAACTGTCAGGAGAGTAAAATACTAATTTAGCATCCAGAGATCACCTTAAGGCACAGGCCTCCAGGTTTTTATTTTACCTTTCACTGGAGGTAGTTGTAGTCAGGAATGTGAGGCCTTCCTCCTTACCAAGGGGACGGAATATTATTTCAATAAAACATTCAAACTGAATACTACTGTCTGAATTTTGGTCTTGCAGAAAGTTTCTTTTGTTTATTAAAGGGAATCTCTCATACAATCCTGTAGATGGATTTTATTCATAGATGGAGTTTATTCATAGCCATGACTAAAATACAATAGAAAAACGTGTCCTTCCACTATCAGGGTACATTTTAAGATGGCAGCATTTCTACGTGTATAGAAGAATGTGAAATTTCGAAAGAACGGAAAAAACAGGGAAGACTGGGGCAGGAGGTAACCAGAATTACCAAGTACTCTGCAATGACCGCCCTGTTACAGCACTGTCCAAAACCGTGTTTCTCGCCTTGAAACTCGGTGCAAAGTTCTGCTTGTCTCTTCCTGAATAGAAAACTGCATTTAGATTTGGGCATTGAGACAGCGATGAAAAGAACTTTTTTTTTTTTATTTATACTAAACACAGCACTAATTAGAGTCTTTCTAAATTGCACAATTGTGTCAGTACATCAACAAACCTGCCCACGTTTGCCACCCCAGTTTATGCAGCTCGATCTATGCTTGGCTTTCTGTTGTTTTTAAGGGGTGGAGTTCAGGCCAATTGTGAGCCAAAGATGAAATAAAACAGGACAAATAATAAGAAACAACAAATATTACATTGTAAGGTTGGACTTTGAGAGGGCCACATTAAAAAAAAAAAAAAAAACTTGCTCTCTTCAGTTAAATGGAGACTGATTTGCCTGCACTACTGCAATCCTATTAATGTTAAAGGGGTTCCTAATAATACCATTAAGTCTTACTACGCGGTCAGAAAGAATACACATTTTGTATTCCAGGCGTGACGCCAAGTGACCTTATTGCTCTGCTCTTTGCGGTGAACCAACCCCAAACAGAAGCACACTGGCCACAAAACGTGTCTACGCACAGCCCCGGTCCACGGCTCACGGATGCTGCCATGTTACCCTTACACACTAGGGCTGTTCTGGAGGCATCTGCAGAGATCTTGTAGATCCCGAAGGCTGCAGCTAGGGTTTTGCCTTCGTTATGTGCCAAAAATCATTCTGACACCGTAAATATTTGGTATATGGCTTACTGCTTACAGTAAGAGACAGACTTTGAGGAAGCAGAAGGGGCATTGCACAATGTTGTACAGACACCTGCAATTCACCACAAAACCTTGTGATGACAAGAATAGGTAGGAAACTGGAAGTTTCCTGGAAACTGGAAGTTCTGATAGTTTTTTTTACTTCACATTTCACACCGTGACCAGGCAGTGAGAGCCATCCCTCACTACCAGTCCTCCTGCAGGAAGACAGTCCACCGAGGCGCAACGGCATTGCGATAGCCCCGCAAACCTCCTGGGGCACGAAACAAAGCAGACTTGCCTCTTGAAAAGTCAGCCGAACTAAATAAATTTACCTTCAGCTTCCAACTCATCAGCACACCAAAAGGTACAGAGATAATATCTGCCCCAAAGCTTAATGGAAACGGCATTCACGTTTCAGAAGAGGCTGACAAATGTCAGGGGCACGGAATTTTGCTGCGTTGCCTTTTCTGTTTTTAACCAGCTCACATCCCTGTTTACCTCAATGTGACGCACATTCCTCCCGCTTAGCTCCACTGATCTGGAAACCAAAGGCTCCTTCAAGATGAAATAAATTGTTCCTGTGGCAATGCCAAGGGGGTGATTTAATATAGTTTGGAGACTTCTCAATTCAATTTCACACCCAACGATTGAGCTAAAAGAAAAAAAAATCCACACTTTACATTTCTTCCTTATACGAGCACTCCTATTTTACTGTATCACCAGCGACCGATTTTCTGAGCACTCCGTATTTGAAGTGCTCCAGTTCCAGATGCTCCCTGAAACGCTGGAAGCACTCTTTCAAACCGGCTGGCCAAGTGCACATTAAATGACGCGGTCTATGAGTTTCGCCCCCAGTGCTGGGGAGCGTTCTGTTAAGAGACATCATTCTTTGTTCTCTGAGAAGCTACTTTTGATTCCTGTGCTGGGTACCATTTTGTGCATCACTCTATTTTTTTTTCTTTTGCTTTTTGCATCATATTTGGCAGTGGGGGGGGGGAAGCAAGAGCAGGTTTGTGGAGGATTTAATGCAATTTCTGTTTTCCAAATAGCAGCCTTACATTTTGGCTTTAGAATGATAAAAGTAACGCTAGTAACAAAGACACGAAGAAAAGATTCAGACTTTCCTGAAGAAAAGCCTTTTTTTGTTTGTTTGATTTTAAGAATTCAAACAATAAACGAGTAGATAATATATGTAGTGAACCCCAAGGAGCTCATCTGCGTTGGATTTAAGAATGTACATCGTACAATACCGGCTATTGATTTTGTCTTATTGCTGCAAACATTTAAGCCCAACAATTAATTGGCAGCACAAGGAACAAATTGCTGCCTGTATGTTTAGCCTGTTTCAGTAATTCCTAAAGTTCCTGTTACCTTAATTTAGCAAACAAAGCTAAGGAAGAACAACCACCTTAATTAGTTTTTACCAATAGCTGCTATGCTTGTATCAATAACGGCGTTCCAATAGGAGCAGATCTCGACAGCAAAACAGTTGGTGCTGAGGACTTTCTGATCAGGTGCCACGGACCGCATGCCCATTAGCAGTTGGAGCATATTAAGCACACTATTGGAGTGCATCTCCTGTATTAATTTCATCTGAAAGGTATCCAGTTCATGAACTGCTCTGTGATGTGAACGAAAAGCACAGTTAATGAAGATCAAGAGGAAAGTTGCCTCGTGAGAATCCCCAGCTCAGACTAAAAATGCTAATGTAGACGCAAGCCAGTATCTGTCATAAGAATAGTTGGCTGGCACTACTGGAAAAGCCAAAAAAACCCACAAAGAAATTAAAAAAATATTAAAGTGCTAAGGACAATAATACATAAGGGACTGGTAGTCAAACTTGTGCGGGAAACTAGGATGAAGGTTATGCATTATGAGAAGCTGCATAGGAAAAGCTACACAAATACCCATCTTCTTATTACACTATTTTTCATTGATCTTTCACAATTTAAGTTTCATCTCCTCAGCCCTTCTGAGGTAATACCACTGTCCTCTTCTGCGTGGTGACACTGAGGCAAAGACAAGACTCGCTTATAGCCACAGTGCCCATTTGTGGGCAACCATGGCAGTAGAACTGGTGTTTCCGTTACTCATTCAGGAGCATCTGCCTTCTACAAGCACACAAAACCCCCGTCAGAGTTATCTAGAAAGCTCAGCCACTTAAAAATCTGTTACCGAGCCTGTTGAAGTGTCAGGGGACACCTCTGTTGCTGTCAGTGACGCAGAATCAGGACCTCACTGAACAGAATGCTAAATGCAACAATGAAATATAATAAAGAGAACACTAAGAGCCGAGAAACTTTGTTTTATTTATACTCTTGGAGCTGTAATGCTGTAAAACCACCATAAAATACATACTGCTCATTCCCTGTCTCTGTCAACCCAGTTAAACTAGAATAATAAACAAGAAAAAGCCATGGGACAGTTTAAACAAATAAAATGCTTGCCTGGCCCATTCCTGATTTACTATTTCGTCTACAGTGATCAACATCTATAGCAGTTCAGCTCTTTCTCATCACGGTCATGGAGAATACTCTTTCCCTTCCCTCTCCCCCAACAACTACAAACCGCACTAACATGACACAAAATATAGCTTCAACTTGTTTGGATTTAGAAAGGACACTGACAATTTTGAAAGTGACTCTAAAAAAAACCAAAACAAGTAAGAGAGCGGAAGAGAATCTAATCTCGTGCTCCTCCATAAATGTTATTTAACTGTTGAAAAAAAGCGCAAGGGAAAACTATTGACCCACCAATACGCATCCTCAGAAGTTTAGTAAGAAAATCTCTGCTGAAATGTAGCTTCAAATACAAAGGAAAAACAGTCTACCCGGAGACAAAAATGTAGAAGTCACTTTTCATTCAAGGCGTTAGTCTTATTTTGCACCTCTGCACTAAAACATAAAACAAAGAGCCTCCTACTGTCCTCCCTCGCCTTTCTCCCCGCCGTTGCAGCCCACAATTAGTGGGCAGAATCTGCAGGGCCGTGACCACTGTCTCACGCTCTGGTTGTATGATTTGACTGTTTCTCCTTCTTGCCAGTCTGTCTCGACCATCTGTCATTCGCCGTCTTACACTTCGTTTGCAAATTACTCAGGCAGGTCTGTTGTCTGCATATATTTGAAGAGCTCCTAGAAGCTGCAGCCTCCGAGACTGGAGTCTCTTTGTACAATAAAGATACATCAAGGACAATAAAATGCCATCTCCAGTTGAGCGACTGAATGGAGTCTGTAGCAAACCTACAGAGACTACACGTGAATACATTTCAAGACTAGCAGTATACAAAAAAAGTTCAATAAATGTACATTCTATCAGAAATAAACATGTAAGAAAGAGAGAAAAGAAAAAAGAAAACTAAGGAAAAAAAAATCACTGGGCTGGAAGACAGGAAAGGTGTACATAGAAGAAACTTTCTGCTCTCTCTGGGGAGACCTTATAGCAGCCTCCCAGGACCTAAAGGGGGCCTACAAGGAAGGGACTCTTTATCAGGGAGTGTGGCGATAGGATGAGGGGTAACGTTTTTAAACTGAAAGAGGAGAGATTTAGATTAGATATTAGGAAGAAATTCTTCACTGTGGGGGTGGTGAGCCACTGGCACAGGTTGCCCAGAGAAGCTGTGGCTGCCCCATCCCTGGAAGTGTTCAAGGCCAGGCTGGACGGGGCTTTGAGCAACCTGGTCTGGTGGGAGGTGTCCCTGCCCAGGGCAGGGGGTTGGAACGAGATGATCTTTAAGGTCCCTTCTGACCCGAACCATTCTGTGATTCTATGAAATAGAGGGATATGGGAATGCTTTTCTAGGATCCATTTCAGACACATTCTGACCCGTTCTGTCTCTCGTCCATCCAGCTCAGTGTAGGTGATGGAACCAGAGCACACTGGTCACGCGGCCCCATACCACAACGGAACGGGTGACACGTACAATTCAAACAAAGTTTACCTGATGGGCTACATAAGGATTTGAGCGTCCGGGGTCACACGAGAGACGCTTACACCACAGCACAGCTTTCTGCATTTTGTGCTCGCTTAATACAGCAAACCCTTTCACATCAACAGAGATCAATATAGTTTTCTTATAACACGTTAACTTGTTCCAGTTCCTAATTTGACTGTAAAATAGAGAAGTGGTCTAAGTGCAAGAAGATGGATGATGGAAGAGGAAAATAAGGTGAAATAAACCAACCTTAAAACATAGTTCAGAAACAATGATGTCTCTTTTAAATTGAGATCCAGAAAAAATAGGTTGAGTTGCTGCAATCTCTTAAGCAAAGTTATTTCCAGAAAAGGCTTTTATGATTCATTAAAGTCTCCTTCTGTAGCTTGCCAGTGAAAATCCATCTTCATCATCAATTCTTCGTGTATATTTTCTTTTTAACCTATTTTGCTCTTTGTAGTCCTTCCTTCACTAATCGTTTATAAGAAAACATTTGAGCTTGATGCATTTGTTGAAGAGAAAGAAAATCTTTTATTATTACATAGGATATAGAATCTCCTCACAACAGGAATTGTGCTATCAGAAATGGAAAGACACGGGGAAAAAAAAAGACGGTAACTACAAATAACAGTCTGTTTCTCTTAACTTAAAATGGCAAAAATTCTATAGACTAAAATGATTATATTTATCCATTGCACTGAAAGAGATAAGTATAAAAGACTGCAAGTATTTCATTCTCCTACATTCACTGATTTGGTGCCCTCAGAGGAGCCTCAGATGAGCTGTAGTCTGCTGGGTATAATTGATCTTAATGCTGTTACCACTCTGCAAAGTCTACCTGTGAATTTGATTTTGCAGATCGTGGCAGAAAATGGATGGAGAGCATCTGCATAAACAGAAATGATACGTTCTTCCCTCCGTGCTTTTTCTGTATTGTCACTGGAACACCTATTTCAGCATTGTCCTACAAAAAAACTAAAGATGCTTTCCAGTTTGAATAAACTTCAGTGAAAAAAAAGTGCTTGAAATATTTTTACACTTTGAGAGGCTGTTTTCTCCCCCATCAGAGGTCACAGTCTTTAGAGGACTCCAGGATCCCAAGCTGTACAGATGCTGAAATATCAAAGAAATGACGTACAATGCTCTACCTGCCTAATTTAAAAAAAAAAAAAAATCAACAGCATATTTTAATTTCCAATATATACCACAATGCTTATTGGCCTCTAGAACTTTATAGTGTTATAATACCTAATGAAGTCAAGAATTTAGCACATTTCAGAAAATTGGGCTTGTGTAAGCCAGAAGAGAGGGTTTTGGGTGGACTTGGTAAGCAGCTTCCCAGCACCCACGGAGGAGTTCCTGAGATGACAGACCCAGGCTCTGTATCGGGTACACGAGGGCAGAAAAAGAAGCAATGGTTTCTATCTGCCTCAACAGCCGCTACCAGACAGGATACGGACGAGGGAATTTTGGTCTTATAGTGATATAATTGTTTTATTAAGCAGATGGAAGAAACCCCAGGGTGAAAAAGCAAATATTCCTGACCAAACTGCTCCCATGTCATTTTTCAACCAACTGGATAATTTCCAGTTGGCACAGACTTTGTTTAGAAACAAGAATTGGAAAGTAGACTAATCCTATCTTACAGCTAAAAACAGCGCTGCTCTTCATCAAAATCATTTTCATTTCCTGATGTGAAAAAATAAATCAGTAACAGCATGATATTAAAAAGATACTGGCCTGGCGTTATGAAACTGAAGCCGCTCTTCACAGAAGCTTGTATTTAGAGCAGTCAGGACGAAGGCAACGAGCCCAGTGACCAGCAAGCAGAGTATTACCCAAATGTAGATTTTATTCTTTTTATGAACAAGTTTTTTTTAAAAATAAGTAGGACATATAAAAATAATTAGCATCCCGTAGAGTCCAGTTTCTTGCCCCATGGCACTTTCACACTGTCAAAGAAAGGTACATGCCTTGCAAATGCCATTATCTAAGTCCATAAAGTGTGTATCTGCAGAGCTGGAGACAAACTCACTACGAGAAAGACATTGAGGTGCTGGAGCGTGTCCAGAGAAGGGCAATGCTGCTGGTGAGGGGTCTGGAGCACAAGTCTTGTGAGGAGCAGCTGAGGGAGCTGGGGGTGTTCAGCCTGGAGAAAAGAAGGCTGAGGGGAGACCTTCTCGCTCTCTACAACTGCCTGAAAGGAGGGTGTAGCGAGGTGGGGGTCGGTCTCTTCTCCCAAGTAGCAGGCGATAGGACAAGAGGAAACATCTCAAGTTGCGCCAGGGGAAGTTTACATTGGATATTAGGAAAAATTTTTACACTGAAAGGATTATTAAGCATTGGAACAGGCTGCCCAGGGAAGTGGTGGAGTCACCATCTCTGGAGGTATTTAAAAGACATGTAGACATAGTGCTCAGAGATATGGTTTAGTGGCGGACTTTGCAGTGCTAGGTTGATGGTTGGACTCGATGATCTGAAAGGTCCCTTCCAAGCTAGACAATTCCATGATTCTATGTGGACTCAAGGTGTCTGGCTTTGAAGTTAATGACACTTTCAAAACACTAAAGTTTGGTGCAAATAGATTCTAAGTGACATGGAAGACATGGGATTACCAATTTCAGAGGAACTCGTCAGTCAAAATAAAGAGAAGCAACCTGTTCCCTACTGAGGTTACATCTTCAAAGGTCAGAGGGTCTCCCAGACCCCTCAGCCTGATGTACAGACTGTACCTACATCCAGACGCAAATCACTACACTGCACAGTGTCAGCTGTAGCCTCAAGAACAGAATTTACACGTATCAATTTCAATGGAACTGTTTACTTAATCAGTATGGGATACTAATATTCAATTAAGGGCAAATGATCAACTAAAAGCAAACAAGTTCATCCTACAAGTCACTTAGCGCATTCACTGGCTCTTTGTAAGGGGTATTTAAATCAGAAACACAGTTGATCTAGACTTGCTACATATAAACCTCAAATTCGACAGAAAACATTTAGGGGAGAATAGATCTTTAAAAGAGGCTGAAAGAAAGTCTATCCTCCCATAGATAAGTGGTCTCAAAAGAGAGTAGTTCAATATATACCAATCTGCAGCTATTATCAACCACATACTTAAATTTTACACAGATGTATACACACCTATTAATTATCATTTTACCAATAAAATTATCATTTTACCTATACCAATTACTTATTCCCAAAGTAAATTCTCCTTATCCAAGACATTCTAAATCTTTCCTTAAGTTCCATCTGCTCTGCTTCTGTTTCACTATAAAACTATACAAACTATAAAACTTTATAAAATAGTTAAAGCTTAAGCAAATGCCAGCAAACACCAAGCCTATGACATTCAAAAATATTCTGTATTGTTTTCTAGGATGCAGTATGCATTGAGTAATCTCCTGTTTCGGGACTGCAACGTAAGCCAAGCAAACGTTTTTATTCAGCAATACTTAGTGACACCAAGCCCTCTCCCCTACCCCAAGAAACATCACTACTTCGGCACTTCATATTGTGGGCAGGTAGCTTAAATTGCCCCAGTTTTCCAACAGTTTCAGTCTTGTTTTCTGATACAAAAGCAAGAAATAGATAACTAAATATCTTTCCTCTTTATTCATTTATTTAAAAAAAAAAAATCAGACAAAAATGCATCAACTTCCCAAACCTCTAAAACTTTAAGTATGCCAATAAATTACTTCTGTCTAACATAAGCAGCATACTTATTTCTGTTATGGCCCAGCATTTGGCTTTGCTCCCAGCTGTCGTGATTAATAAGAATTTTTTTTTAGTTCAGTGATTCTCAGATTATGGTTCAAGGACTAGCAGTAGCCTGCAGAAAGCTGGCTGGTCACAAAGTCCTGGAATTCCTCTAATATAATCAGCTGTTTCTAAAGATAAAGGTACCACCTTTCACACTTCAGTAGTTTTACTCTTAGGATCTATAAACAGGAGCTCAACATGAAATCTCATTTTTAGACAAAAAAAAGTGCATCTGAAAAGTCTAACCATCCTTAAGAGACAAACAGCACACCTGCAGTAGCGAGTTTACTTAAACTAACCAGTGACGACATTAACACAGAACCTAAAATAATAAACTCAACAGAATTAATGCATTCAAGAACAGCGCAATGCTATCCACAATTCGAGAGCTTTCAGTCCGCTTGACAACAGAGTCAGAAAGTACCTGCCCCTTGCAAACCACTATCCAAGCACCAAGCGGGACTAGACTTCTATCTGCAATGTCAGGCTCTGCAACAACTTCAAGAAGCAGAATAACCCCCCCACACCAATAACTAGCTGTAACAGAAGAGGGTGAGAACAGTGATGGTACCGTTGGAAGGGCTGCCATCCTCGTTAGTGCTCAGCTTCTAACATTTGCCAGGTTCTCTCCAGTTGTATTTGCTTTAGAGCACACTGAAAACTAGCCCTGGGAGCCCAGCATCGGTGTACCAAAGAGAGAGAATAAGCGATATGCACTGTCTTCCGTACATCCAGAAATTACATGCAGGGAATCGTATCCTGGGCTGCATCCCCAGCAGCGTGGCCAGCAGGGTGAGAGAGGGGGTTCTGCCCCTCTGCTCTGCTCTGGTGAGACCCCACCTGCAGTGCTGCCTCCAGCTGTGGAGCCCTCAGCACAAGGTGGTCATGGACCTGTTGGAGCAGGTACAGAGCAGGCCATGATGATCAGAGAGCTGTAACACCTCTGCTGTGAGGACAGGCTGAGAGAGTTGGGGTTGTTCAGCCTGGAGAAGAGAAGGCGCCGGGGACACCTTAGAGTAGCCTTTCAGTACCGAAAGGGGGCCTACAGGAAAGCTGGGGAGGGACTTTTTACAAGGGCCTGTAGTGACAGGACAATGGTTTTAAACTGAACAATGGTAGATTTAGACTGGGCATAAGGAAGAAATTTTTCACTCTGAGGGTGGTGAGACCCTGGCACAGGTTGCCCAGAGAAGCTGTGGATGCCCCATCCCTGGAAGTGTCCAAGGCCAGGCTGGATGGGGCTTTGAGCAGCCTGGTCTAGTGGGAGGTGTCCCTGCCCATGGCAGGGGGGTTGGAACTGGATGATCTTTAAGGTGCCTTCCAACTCTAACTGTTCTGTGGTTCTACATTTGCTTTGATTACAAAAGTATGATAATGCTGACTACTCATTGCAATTCACTAGAACTCAAGAGATTTGCATCACACAACTCCTTAGACACATGAATTTCTCTATGCAGCTGTGATTTTGATTTTTTTTTTCAGGTATACTCCTTTGCACTCTTGTTGCTTAATTAAAGTTTGTTCAGAATTTTGACCCTGCCCCACAGGCACGGTGTCAACCACATGTTGTATTTTTAAGGTTTTTCTGTGTTGACTACTGTCATTAATTTCAACCTGGTTCCAGGAAGAAACACATGATCTTATCTACTTAAATGCCTTCACCGTTTGAGAATGAACCACTTCTGGTTTAGACATTTTTTAAACAACTATGCACTCACCTTATGGAAATTATATTTAGACTTTAGATTACTTATAAAAATTACTTGGAACAGCGTGAAAATCTACCTTCCACATCTCCTTTATCCCACTTATCCAGTTGACCTGTCAAACAAGGAAGGCATATTGGTTTGACATGATTGGCTCTAGACAGCCCAGGCCTAATTACTTCCAAAGTACTTACAAACTTAGTTCCAAAATTCAAATTAGATAAAAATATCTGTAATTATCCAGGCCTTTCTCCCCCTCCAGCTTTTAAACACAAATGCTATTTCTTTCCATCTCCCATCCTCAGCAGTGTCTCTGTAACCTACGAATTCTCAAAGATCATTTCAAATAGTTGAAAGATTATTTCAACTATATCCTAAAGCATTCTTTGGTAGATTTTATCAGGTCCTGTACACTTGAATAACTGTCTTACCTCTGTATTTTTTGCACTTTTTCTCTGCTTTGGCCACTCCTAGGCTTGGGTTTTTTTGCTATTAATTTAGCTGATTATCTGTCAAGCACTTTATATAACACACATGAAATCAGTCATACCGTAACCCTGCCCACACTGTTCGTTATGTAGGTACCTCGCTGTTAATGGATTTGCACATTGTTTTCCTCCTACTTTTTATGCATCACAAGACTTTTCCTTATTGTTATTTAAATCCTCTGCTAATTTAAATTAATTTTGTGATTTTGCACACTTGGTTTTCACTTTATATATAAATCCCTAGACTGCTGCAAAGCAAAAGGAGTATCTGATGTAGCCATAACAGTCTCTTAATGTACGCCCCATCTGTCCTTTGCATCAGGACAGATAATCTCCATTATGCGTTCAAAAGTGCTTCCTTAACTGCTGATTTTCATGCACTTCTCAGTCTCTCAGATAATCTTCTTAGGAGACACTATTTATCAGCTCCATCAGGCTGCTGAAAGTGACTTTTTAAAAAATAATTTTTCTTGTTCATCTGATCTCAGACTTTCTTTATTTCGAAAGCTTACTTCAAAATAACTTTCACCAAAAGTACTTGCCATTATTAATTTCTTCCTTAATTGCTAAGATCAAAATCGAAAATCAAATACAAATTATCTACCTCCATTTGCTGAAAGAAGCGTGCCCAGAACATGTCTTACTGTATCACTTACCGTTTGGATACTTTCAACAATTTAGCAAGTATTGTTATTTATTTCTATTATCAGCTACCACATTGGAGAAAAACAGCAAGGGAAAACACACAATTCCTTATTGCATTCCAGGAGGACGAAGCAGAAAGGAAGACAGAGAAGATAGGAGTAAGATATGTTAAAAGAGAATATATTTTATTTTTTTTTTTTTGTAGGGTTTACAAAATGTATTCTGTCCCATGCATGCATATGTAGCTTAGTCTAGCCACATTCAATGACTTAGTTCCTTCTAAGACATTTAATAGCAAAAAGTTCTGAGAAGAAACTCAAAAGGAGAGTGGCAGCAGCCCAGAGTAGCAGTTCACAAAGGGATTTTGTTACCTGGAAGCGGAATGGAAGCCTGTGGAAGATGCTTTCAGGAAAGCAAACGAACTTTCAAGAAACTGCAGGTTTCAACGATCCTAACACCTTGCTGAAAGCTTTGTCAAAAAGTCCTTCTTTTTTCAACCATCACCTGGTTTTATCTGTCATCTTGTGTCAGCTGCTGCTCTCAAAGTCTCTAAATCATTCCACGACACTATGAGAAGTCAAAGTCCTCTGTTCGCACCTTGGTCTTTCATTGATTATTCTTTTCTCTATCAATTCTCCCTCCATCTTAAACTCCTCTGCCTCTGTCACCCATTCAATCAGAAGGCCTGCCATGACCTACCTCCCTGCCCCAGCCTCCCAGCAAGAGTTATCTCCATGCTTGGCCTTGCACCACAGAGGCACTTTTGATGGGGAAAAAACCCTCCTATCATCATACTGACTTCCCTCCTCTGAAACCTTCCTCATTTCAGCACATTTTTGAATAACCAACTGGTTTCCTCCTCCCTCAGGTTAAAACCACAGCACAGAGGACTTCCAACTATGACCTGCTCCTTAAAGATACTTGCTTCTCTTAAATGCATGTTCCTCTTTGAGGGAGAAAGGCGTAAGGGCCATTTCTGACAGTGGGTTGTTTTGGGGGGGGGTTTTGATCAGCATTAGTAAACAAAATAATAATCCCCCCCAAACAACACCCACCCCCAAACAAAAGGACCCCCACCAAACCAACCACTACAGACAAGTGGCAGTTAAAACAAATTTCCCATTATAGTTTAATTATTTAGATAATTAAAAAGTTTGTATTCTTGTTGGTTTTACTGGTTTTCTCTCAGAAACATGGAAAACTAATCAAAACTGAATGAAACTTGCCATCAGGCAACAGAATATGCAGCAAAGGCTGATGAAACTTCAGGCTGGTAAAATTGGAGTAAGACTTAGCAAATAAAACAATCTTATTTCCTCCATAAATGGAATTTCATTTCTTGAGAGGATTAGTAGTTCTTTTACCATAACTTGTTCATCTGCCTGCACACCAGCACATCTGACCTGCATGAATAAAAGGACAGAGGAGATTTCTGCAAGGTTACCACTTCTCTGGCCACAACACGGGTATAACACAGCAGAACTCACGTTGTGTGATTCAGCTGTCTGAATGCTTCCACCTTTCATGGCCAACGTATCAAGATTACTCACTGCAATATATGAAGCAGACAGATACTTCCACAAGTGACAAATTGAGCTGAAGAAATTACAGTGTGCAGCTGCCTGCTGATACTGCTCTGAGCACAATAGGTTCATTGTGTTTCTCAGCTCAGTGGCAATTATTTCAACAGAGAGGACTATCTGGTGCTGCAAAACTGGAGGCTCTTCCATGCTGCAGTACATTTCTCTTGCTAAATATGAAGCCATCCTGCAAGATAAAGTCCATCTCTCTGTCCAGATGCTTCCAAAATCTCAAGCAGATTCTGAAAGGTAGCAAGTTTGGGCTAATTAAAATAAACAAACAAACAAACAAAAAAACCCAAACCAAACAACTAATAACTAAGCCATGCTCCTTGCCTTCTGGAAAGCATCTAGTGCTCAAACAGCATTTGAAATTGAACATTTACAGAAATAGATTGTTAAAAACAAGGATTATTAATTACACCAGATCCGGTACATTCCAATCCAGTTTTCTAATGGGAAAACTTATTTCCTGATTCCTTAGTTTTCCATCTGCAAATACTTGGAACTTCATGACACCACTCTGAAGTTTTTCAGTAACTCCAAGAGTGCGGAAGAGAAACATACTGCCATAGAGATGCAGCACCCAGCTCTGCACAGGCCCATCTATCTGGCTCCCATGTGCAGTTTGCTGTGCGGACGTCTTGCAAGGACAGCGGGGCTGTTGACTCCACCAGAGCTGCTGCAACCAAAGGCTTCTCCTTGATTCAGAAACTCCAAATAGGGGCAGCTAAATGCATCACTGGAACACTGATGTTGAGATAAGATGATTGGCTGCATGAGCATTTTGGAAGCATTGCCAATGAGAAAAAAAAAGAAAGGGGGAGAAGTTAACTATTTGGCTGGAAGAAAAAAAAAAGGTTGTTTTTTTTTTTCTTATACTACAGTTAGTGCTGAGGGCAGCTAAGCTGTCATGCCTCAAGCTAGCAGCAGTTGGTGCTCATCTGTATGATCTACACCAAACCAGAAGTCAAATTTTGGGCTTGTTCAGCCTGGAGAAGAGAAGGCTCGGGGGAGACCTTATAACAGCCTTTCAGTACCTAAAGGGGCCCTACAGGAAAGCTGGGGAGGGACTCTTTATCAGGGAGTGATAGGATGAGGGGTAACGGTTTTAAACTGGAAGAGGGGAGATTTAGATGAGATATCAGGAAGAAATTATTTACTGTGAGGGTGGTGAGACCCTGGCACAGGTTGCCCAGAGAAGCTGTGTCTGCCCCATCCCTGGAGGTGTTCAAGGCCAGGCTGGATGGGGCTTTGAGCAGCCTGGTCTAGTGGGAGGTGTCCCTGCCCATGGCAGGGGGGTTGGAACGAGATGATCTTTAAGGTCCCTTCTGACCTGAATCATTCTATGATTCTGTAAGACTCAATATTGGGAAGTCAATAAATAGTTACTTTGAGGAAGGTTAGGCACTACAGTCCCAGAAGTCTCCCATGGGGAAAATTTTAATTCTGTTGGCACTGAGAAGGAGAAAGTGCTTATTGACACTTAGCCATATGAATGGGGGAAATTTTCAGGAAAAGCCCATGGACACAGTCCTGGCACCACTATAAATGTGTGTATGGAAAAAACAAAATCCTGCAGCTACTGAGCACTGACTGGAGGCTTAGCTAGGCCAGTTTCTGGCCCTTGGCAGCTTGTGTGTTGGCCAAGTGCTTGATAAACCATGGCACTCTTCTTGTTGAGCATCTCTTTGCCAAGGAAAAATTCACTGCTCGAGACCATACGGTCATGGTTGTTTGCATTCTAGCATATGATTAGATAACATCTTCTAAAGCAAATATGCTGTTCAGCACACGAATGATCAAAACTAAGTAGATTATTTATCGCCTTTGGTAGAATCACCCCTAGAAAATATTAAAGGAAGAGCTGTCCAACCATAAAGCATATCCATTAGTCTATGTGCAAAAGAAGTTGGTGCAGACCTCTGCCTCAAAACCTGCAACTTCTCTCAGTATCAAAGCTTAGATTGTGCTAAGAAGCAGCAAACGGTATCAGTAAAGCTTGAGACAAAACAGTGCACATGCACAGTATGTTCAGAGAAGAATGAGACTAGATCACTAGAGACTTGAAAACAATGTACCCTTGAAAAACTTTTTTTGAGAAAAACAGAAAGAATTTGGGTACATCACCTCTCTGGGTTCTTCTGGGAATTCTAACCAAAGTCATTATTTAATGAAAAACCAGTATCTCATTCACATCTGTATTAAAAGGACCTCAATCTCTAGCTGTACTGATTAATTCTTCAAATCTGCTAAAGAAAATCACCATCTCTTCATTGTTCCTCACATATGCTGGGCCATTTATCAGTATAATTGCAAGGTCCTTCTTACCTTGGATTAATGCTGCACCTTCTAGCAACACATTCTAGCTTTCTTTTGACCACAAATTGCTGTTTGTCTAATTATCCTTATGAAAAGGAAATATCTTTATGTGAATTACAACAGAAAGGAGGATCAAAAAGAATGCAAAAACCTCTGACTTGTTCTGCTGTTCACTCTGTTAATATGAAAGAATGAAGAATGGTAAGGGGAAAGCATGCCATATTCACAGCTGCACAAGCACCTGCACTGCCACTGACCTCCAGTGTAACAGCTTGACTTCCTCCAAGACAAGCAAAAAGCAAACGCAAATAATTGAAGGTAAGCCTAAAGGGCAATATCACAACCCTCAGAAGTCTTACCATTGTATCATCTCTTCTTTGGAAACTTCTTAAGGGTTCAACTGCCTTCACACAGGGCAATGAGAAAGACAAAGGCAAAGCTTAAACTATTTCTGTAACACAGGTTACCAGCATACCTTGGTCTGCAGTAGCACTGGGTGGCAAGTGAGCAATTTGAGCTTGAGTGGGTCCTGAGGAGGCAACAAAGATGATCAGAGGTCTGGAGCACCTCCCCTGTGAGGACGGGCTGAGAGAATTGGGGTTGTTCAGCCTGGAGAAGAGCTTATTGTGGCCTTTCAGTACCTAAAGGGGGCCTACAGGAAAGATGGGGACAACCTTTTTAGCAGGGCCTGCAGTGACAGGACAAGGGGTAATGGCTTTAAACTAAAAGAGGGAAGATTCAGACTAGATATAAGGAAGAATTTTTTTTTACAATGAAGGTGGTGAAACACTGGCCCAGGTTCCCCAGAGAGGGGGTAGATGCCCCATCCTTGGAAATATTCAAGGTCAGGTTGGATGGGGCTCTGAGGAACCTCATATAGTTGAAGATGTCTCTGCTCATTGCAGGGAATGTTAGACTAGAGAACTTTATGAACCCAAACTATTCTATGATTCTGTGATTCTAAATAGTAACAGAAGAAGCTACAAAAATAATCCTTTAAAGCCACCAGGGCATTTTTGGTAGTCATGCTGTTGTTTGGTTTCTTCGTTATAGCCCTAGCCCCATGACCTATGCAGCCTCTTCCCACAAATCAAACTTACATGGCTAAGGAGAAGAATTTGAAAAAGAGAAACCCTAAAACTCTCCCGACGTCATGATTTCTGCCATTGGGCAGCTGGCAGTATCCACAGGGGCAGCAGCACTCCTCCCTTTTTCTACAGCTTTCTTCACTGGATTCTAATCTTACAGCACTTAAACTTTAAATCTCAGAACATCTCTGTGAATGAGCCGCTTTTACAAATACAGAAGTGAAGCAGGGAGGAAAAACCACAAGTACCTAGTAAGCTTTCGCCCTCTAGACCCCGTAAGTTTAGATACGATGTTAGACTGCTAAAGCTCTCAAAGGCAACTGCAGGGCAATGACTGATCTCCAAACCATCCGCCCCAAACAACTAGTATTAGCAGTGTGCTCACTGGAGCATTTGGAATGAATAATGAGTTTACAGATTGACAGAGATCCTGCTCCAACGGGGATTAATCCCCCAAAGCAATACGGTCAAAACAGTGAAACTCTTCCTACTATTTCCTTTTGCTGCCTGGCTCATGTCCACGTTGTGTT
The DNA here is from genome assembly GCA_013396915.1 of Stercorarius parasiticus. Classification (NCBI taxonomy): domain Eukaryota; kingdom Metazoa; phylum Chordata; class Aves; order Charadriiformes; family Stercorariidae; genus Stercorarius; species Stercorarius parasiticus. The sequence goes on from VWZL01002471.1 coordinate 437,460, forward strand.
TTCCCCTGCATTAAGATAATGTTCCTATCCACGTTAGTTTACATTCCTGTCTTCAGATACAAATGCGATCAATCTGGATCATTAGTATTTCTTCTCTGCTACAGTAGTGCCTTGTGGTCCCAATCATACCTTGTTGCCTTGTGGAATGGTGCATGTGAACATAATTGAAGAGAGAACATGAAGAATTAATAATATAAGAATGTGGTGCTTAGAGGAAGAAGTACAAGTTTAAATTCTCTTCCACTGTTTCAGTAATGTCTGGAATTTCTCTATTAGAAATAAACAAGATATTCATTAGCTAATTGCTTATGTAACAAACATCATTACATAAAATTATCCTGTAGAGGCGCTGAAAGAAGAATTTTAATTATCCAGGTGAACTTCAAAGCAGAACCGCACTTCGTGATTTCTACGGTTGCCTTCTCAACTTTACTAATTCCTGATATACAGGCACTGTACAGTCAGTAGCACGTTGATTAGCCTGACCCAATTTTTGGATTATAAAAGACAACTCAAAGCAGCAGCTGATCAAACCCGAAAGGCCTGTTGGATGGGTTCATGGATGGTAAACTGATGGTGTCAGTGCTGTGGGCCAGCTGCCAGTTTCAGGGCATCCATACAAGCCTCTGTTGAAAGGCTGAGCCACTCCAAACACTGAAACTAAAAAGCTTTGCCTTCAGTACTAAGTAATCGCTCTCCTGTTTCAGAGGCCAAATGGAAAAAAGAGTATTTCCGAGCTTGTCTGCCAGATGCTAAGAGCATAATGCCTACAGAACAAGGTCACTTGCATAGGTGGAAAAGCAGCAATAAGCTAAGCAGCTCCCTCTACTCCAAGCCCTAAGCCCAGCCTTTACCCGTCTCTGTAAGAACATCCCAGCACTGAAGGGCCGTTGCTCTGGAGGACTGACAACTCCAGGAGTCACCATTGCCACCACCTGCTGCGAGAGCTCCTCCTGCTCTACAGCCCAAACACATAACAAGCTCTTCCACTCCTGTCCGCCCCTCTCTTCAGCCTGCTGGCTGCAGTCAGCCGCCCAGGTGCGTCCAACCCACAAAGGATGGCTCAGTACAGCCAGGGTCCTTCTCCAAAGCCTTCTCCAGTCCTAACCCTAAACTGAAAAAAAATGCTGCAAGCATATCCTAAAACCTAAACCACAACCCTTGCTGAGGTTGGAGAACTAGTTCTACAGGACTAATAGCTCATTTTAATAAGTCTCATCAAGCACCAGGCATATCATGAAATCTTTAATATATCCATTCTACTGCTGAAGGAACATTCCCTTCACACAGCCAGAAGGTTCCCTACAAAAAAAACCTTTCCCCTACATGAAAAGCTCTATAGCAGAAGAAAACTGAAAGGACAATAGCCTAGACTTCAGTTTTCAGTACTTCTTGTGCCTTCCAGCTGACCTGCAGAAGGGCTGGGCCGAGGGGTACCCAAAGGAGAAGAGGGGAAGGGGAGAAGGCAGGATTTCTGTGCTTGCTTTTGCTCTTTAACTTCAACGTCCACATCCTTCTCTTCTCAGGAACAGCCTCCTTCCTTTTGAACTTTAAAGCTTGATGTTCCCCTCATCCTATCAAAGTCAAACATTTTTATGTTCACAGTGACCATACTGTCAACAAGAAAACCCACCTTGAAGTGAACCCGTTTTGGAGACAAAAAGCCCATATATATATTTATTTATCTTTTTTTTGCTGCAATTCTCCTGGGAGCAAAGAGCAGGGGGTCTCTCCACCTTTAAAACATCAGGAGTGCCGAAACTTTCCCAAGGAGGATGCCTACACTGCAACCTGCAGCGTAGAGAGGGACTGGGGATCAGCCCAGATCCCCAGGCTCAAGCGCTGGAAGCAGCCCAGTACAGCCTCCCGCAGCCCAGTTTGTTGACAACTAAGTGCAAATTGGTCTGCAGTGAGGTGTGGGTCACTGAGGACAGGCTGCTTCTAGCATCTAAGCCAGACAGCTTCAAAGTAGACTTACCGTTTCTAAACTGCAGTGCAGTCTGCAGTGCAGTCTCCATTGTAAATACACCCAAAGTCTTTGCTCTCAACATTTTAATTCAGACATCAGAAAAAAAGAAAAAAAAAGAAAAGGCAGTTTTAACCAAAGGAAACAAAGTACAGAAAGTCCAAGTAACATGAAAGGGATTACAATTCCTGTAATGTCTCTGTAACCCTTTTGTTCTCTTTTATCCCGTGTTCCTGGGCCACACTTCCCAGATGCTGCAGCTTAAATCAGGCTAATCTAAGTCTTACCAAAGTCAATGGAAAGCTTTCTGCTGATTTTATGGAAGCCAAAAATTTTGCTTTTTCATTGCTATTGTTATATGAATAAGGATACAAGAAGATCACTAGAACTCGAATTTCTTGCATAGTCGTATGTTGAACATGGACCAGACACTGAGAGACAATTGTTCAAGGTACAAACTCGTATCAATGCAGGTGTAATTCATAAATTTAAAAAATAAAATACAACGTTCTTAAGTGAAAAAAGAAAAAAGAAATAAGTAGACAAACATTTTACTACTTCAAAACACTACAGGAAACATGTCCCAATGCAGGCACGACTGCTCACCTGAACCATTCCTCTGAATTATTCCCTATTTCATCTCTAAATCCAGCATTAAACTGTTAAAAAAAGCTCCCTGAATTAAGAAGAATCTCTTGCTGGCAACACAAAAGCATCTGTACAGTATACATGATATCACCTGGTAACAAACTAACAGAGATATAAAAATCACAATGACCTCTTGCAAATGAAAGTGGTTTTATTTCCAGATATTTCCACTGGCTTCAATGTTTGACTCGGAATTAAACACAACAGGGGTTCAGAATTCGACCTCCAATTTGTAAATTCTTTTTTCCCTGTTCCATTCTTTTAATACTAAGAACAGATCAATCAGATTAGAAACTCATGTTGTCTGTATCTTTGTCCTTTAAATAAACTGCTGAATATCACTGTATGACACCTATGAGCTCTTTCAGATGATCTGTGAAAAGCATACTTAAAATTGCTCTTTCAAACTTAATTTGCAGTGATTTTCTCGCAGGAATATGAGAATAAATGAAAAAGATAATTGATTTCAACAGTAAGCAATTACACACAATGATTTTTCTACACCAGTTGTCTAATTAAGAGACTATGAGCCCAGCATATCAAGCCTTTGATTTAAGCATTGTTTTTGAGGTATTCATATGATATGCAACATGCACAATTTTTTGTGTTCTGTTACATTGCAGATGCACCAAAATACTTGCTACAAACTTTTAACCCTTCACAAAAAAATTTATACTCGTATACATGATTTGAATCTGAAGAAAAGAAACAGCTACTGTGCAACGGAATAAAAATATCTGAGGATTATCAACATTGATAAATAACATGCATGGTAAGGCTGATCTAAAAAGTGACACAGGACTAAAAATACCTCGAGAAAATTAACAATGAATGATTTGTTATGAATAGGAAACATGCATATGCACAGATGCCAGTTATATAACCCATTTTTTTTTATCATTAAAGAGTAAACACTAGCCTATTCTTTCAGCTTACCAAAACACAGTAAAAAGCAGGCACAATTCTCTCCCATATTTCTCTCCCCTAATTAATAGATTTTTTTTTTAAACTGCATGTCTTTTACTACTGCAGCAGAATCTCATCTGCCTCCTTATTCTGAATTGCTACATACAAATGCCTATTGCTCCCCAAAGGCTTTTCTAAGAAGCATCTGTAACAAAAGAATTGTAGGCGCATACCTTAACCTCTTGGTTGGCAAAAATCTCCACATCAACCCCACAGGCAACCAGAGTGGAGACATCACAGTCCATGCTACGGGCTGGCATCCCCCCCTTTTGTACACAGAGTTAGGCAACCTCAGAGTAACAAATGATTGGAAGGAAAAAAAAAATAAAAAAATAAAAAATAAATCTTCAATTCAGTATTGCAATGGAACAGTCCAAAATTCTGTTTCGATGCTAACAATAACTGCCAGCTTCCGACACGAGCTCTTTGCACTTATCGGAGTTGCTCCTTGCCTTTCCCTCGCACACCCCCCAACTGAGCAGGCACAACACAGTAGCAGCGCTGCTCCATCTCGCACGGCAATGACATCACCACAAAGACTGACATAAGCTAAATCTATTTTTTTTTTTCCCCTCAACCCTTTTTATCTCTAAGGCAGCACAGTGGATCAAATTGAACATGATTATGTGCTAAATCTGAACCCGGACTGAATCAATTCAAGCAGCGTTCGCTGGCAACTGAGTCATAGCTGTTGTTTCAGCTGAGTGCTTATGTTGGCAAAAAAAAGATCGCCTGACACGGAAAGCTCCACTCCGAGTGTAAATTAACCCAGCATTTAAAGCCACTAAGCTCAGGGTAACGTTTGTTACTTTATTATACTTTAAAACCCACGGCAGAACACTACTAAATAAAAAAAAAAACCTAACAAAAACCAAACCAATAAAAACCTCAGCATTCTGCTTTTAATAGCTCCAAGTCTTTTTTTAATAAAGCACGCCTTATAACCCCACATGTGAGATTAGAGAACATACACTCCCATCATCAGGAGTGATCAACATGCCGCAAATTTGATCCTAGCACTCAGACACGCAAGTTGCGTTCCAACTCATCTTCAGGAAGATCAGAGGGATGGATGCCTGTGTGTGATTTGGAAGTCAACACCCCTCCGAAGAACACAACACGAAAATCCCCCTTGAAATTAGGACTTCACGCGAGGCAACCTTTATACCATCTGTCCTCAGGGTTACTCCTTCACAAATGTAACAGCGTTCAACTGAAAGAAATAGATTTAAGTAAAGTGAAGAAGTTTTACACCTGCTGAATCAGTGGTCTGTTTATGGTTTGCAAGTTTTTTTTTTAATGATAGAAATAAAATACCTACAAAATTGGGAATTCTAAAGTTGATCTTTATCCCAGACCAGACTCGCACCGTTATTTTTCCTCTAATGTTTCATTTTTGTGATCCATAAATTACTTCTAATTGCTGCAGGCCTAGAAATGACATTTATGGCTAAATCAGATTAACAGGCAGAAATAAAACATTTAAGTGTTGATAAAAACGCAGCAGCAACAGCACGTAGCTCCATGTAAGAGACTGTTCTGCCTCCTCCACTTCCATTGCCAGACATTGCAGCTTGCATCACCTTCCTTGATGCCGCACATAGTTTTAGACAATGCAGTTTAAATATCAGTAGCAAACTATCTCACACACGTACGCTGAACCACCATTTACCTTCAGACTACCATACCCTTAACGAAACTCAAAATGAACACACCGGAAAAACATATCAAGTGCTAAGCGGGAGTGTTGATCTGCATGAGGACAGGGAGGCTCTACAGAGAGACTTGGAGAGATTGGATCGATGGGCCAACGCTAATGGAATGAGCTTCAACAAGGCCAAGTGCCAGGTCCTACACTTGGGCCACAGCAACCCCATGCATCGCTACAGGCTTGGAGAGTGTAGCTGGAGAGCTGCCCGGCAGAAAAGGACCTGGGGGTTCTGATTGACAAGAGGCTGAATAGGAGCCAGCAGTGTGCCCAGGTGGCCAAGAAAGCCAATGGCATCCTGGCTTGTATTAGAAATAGTGTGACCAGCAGAAGTAGGGAGGTGATTGTCCCCCTGCACTCAACACTGGTGAGGCCACACCTTGAGCATTGTGTCCAGTTTTGGGCACCTCAATACGAGAGAGATACCGAGGTGCTGGAGCAAGTGCAGAGGAGGGCAACGAAGCTGGTGAAGGGCCTGGAGAATAAATCTTATGAGGAGCGATTGAAGGAGCTGGGACTGTTTAGTCTGAGGAAGAGGAGGCTGAGGGGAGACCTCATCACTCTCTACAACTACTTGAAAGGACATTGTAGAGAGGTTGGTGCCGGTCTCTTCTCACAGGTAATTAGCGATAGAACAAGAGGGAATGGCTTCAAGCTGCAGCAGGGTAGGTTTAGACTGGACATTAGGAAAAAATTCTTCCCAGAAAGAGTGGTCAGACACTGGAATAGGCTGCCCAGGGAGGTGGTGGAGTCACCATCCCTGGATGTGTCTAAGAGTCGATTAGATGTGGAGTTGGGGGATATGGTGTAGGGGAGAACTTTGTAGAGTGGGGTTGATGGTTGGACTCGATGATCCCAAGGGTCTTTTCCAACCTAAATGATTCTATGATTCTATGAAAACTGTGCATTCGGACACCTACAAGCAGCAGCAGCTTCAGATTAGACTCAAACCGCCCTGTTTTACTTTCGCTAGCACCATAAATGGGATGAGCGCAGGGAATTCCAGATCAGCCGATGGCAGAACAACCTCTGCTGAGAATTCCACTCTTGACCCCCACCAGCTGGCAGTAAGGTTAAATGCCGATACAGAAAAGCTGCGATGTCTTACCAGAACATCCTTTTCCAACTTTTAAAGTATTTTCCCAGTTTTTAACTTCCATTTATAGTAGCCCCCTGAGCAGTTATCACAAACAAAGATCCAGAACCAGGACAGAAACACATCCCAGCACTAGAGACTTTACAAACTAAGCCTATACCGATCAACAAATGTTGATAGTACCTGGTAGTACAAGGCAGCAAATGAATCAATATGGTTTATCATGATAATCAATTGTTTTGAACGCCAGTCATTTAATCAGTCAAGTTTTTTCATAAACCATAGGAAAAGACTTTTTAGAAAGAATTTGAAGTTAACGTTTTTGTGCATGTTTAGAGGAACTTTTATTTATATATTTGAATATCATATATGTGATATCAGAGAGAAGCCATAAAGATGCCTGACTGAGGTTCTAAGCAGGCAGCAATGGAAAAATCACATCATCAGAAAACTGAAAAGTTAGGAAGTGGTTACCAAAGAGCTGGAAGAAAACACTGAAAGAAAAGATGAGTCATATATATCTGAGCCTAATGAAACTTCTAGCAGCGTGGACCAATAGGACAAAAAAACATAACAAACATTTGAAAAAGGAAAAGATCAAGAATTAGACTGTGCTGATCCCTAAGGTTTAGAAAGGCATCTGAAGTGAAAGTGGTGCCTGGCCTGAGTGTGATTTCATAGCAGCGACCGAAAAAAGATCTTACAATACAGAGCTACGCTGGATAGTCCCATAATAATTTATTTCCTTTTTTCATTTTTAAAACTGTCACCTATCAATTTCAATAGCCCATCTCCTTAAATCTTCTTACAAAAACCGGTACATGGTGTGCGAACTGACCTGTTCCACTTCATGATTATTCTTGCACTTCTACTATTCATCTTCTTTCAAAACAGAATCATTGCAATTTTTCCACTCCATCTGAGTAAGGAAACCTTACTGAGATCACAATTACTTTCATTTCTTGTTTCTTCTTGCCTATTCCTAAGCATAACCTATTTTTTCCCCCTTAAAAACCACTCTATCTCACTAGGGTATTTTAGTGAGCTCTTTACAGAGACAACCTAGTTGTTTTTGCTTCTTGAAAACAAAGATTACCTAACAGAGGAACTCTACAGAGCATTTGAGTACTTCAACTTATGTCTTTCAATATAGATCATATTCTATTTGTTACTACTCACTTCTCATTTGAAATCAAGACATAATCTTATGTGAGAATTTTTTCAGGGCACTCTACAGTTCCTTACAGTTCCATCTAATGTTAAGAATTTTTTTTTTTATTATTGGATAACTTAAAATTGATTAATATTAACTGCTTTCTCCAGATCAGGAGACGTGTTTTTCAATGAAATTTAAAGAAAGATTCTTTCAATTTCTTTCAAAACAATTCTTAACTCTGGCTTTAAATGGTTTGGCTAAATTCAATTCAGCGAACTCACAAGAAAAAAACAAACCCGTATTTCATGCATATTTTAAAGTATCATACTTAATAAACACAAATTGATATAGACACATAATGCACGTCAGCATACTCAAATAACCTGCTCTTTCAAGTAGGTTCCCCAGATCACAAATCACAACTTTTGTACAAACATGGGAGCAGGAAAGCCGCTCTCTTGTTGGTGGGTGCTAAGCCAGAGAATTTGTGGATCGTATATATAACTTAAAGCTTCACCTGAAAGTTAAAGGCTAGACAACACATGGAATACTAATACTGACCAACACAAGCAGGTATTTATTTTATTTTTTTCAAGTAAAACAGTTGGTGCTGAGGCCCTGACATGAACAATATACCTATTTCAAGAGGGATTATTTTAGGCTAGCTCTAGTATGCCCTGTGACCTGGTGCCCAGCAGCAGCCCAGCAGAAGCAGTCCTGGAGGCATCCTCCGGTTTAGGTTCATCTGAAGGGAACCCACATTCACAGTGAGCCCAGCATATCAAGTCTTTGATTTATGCAATGTGAGCCAAAGCACAGAAGGTGGAAGACAACTTCAGAAGAAAAGAGCCTGAACTAGAATGCTAATGTAAGTGCTTCCTAAAGTATATAGCTCTATTGGAACAGGTTGCCCAGAGAAGCTGTGGATGCCCCATCCCTGGAGGTGTTCAAGGCCAGGCTGGTTGAGGCTCTGAGCAGCCTGGTCTAGTGGGAGGTGTCCCTGCCCATGGCAGGGGGGTTGAAACTAGATGATCTTTAAAGTCCTTTCCAACCTGAACCATTCTGTGATTCTATGATTCTATGATTGTCATCCCCTACCAATTTTACATTGGGCTTAAGGCCACAAGCACTAATTCTGAGAATGGAGAGAAAGTAAAGAGTTTTTAACAGTCATTCAGAAGTTTCTCAGTTCATTTCAGGTTTTGTCCATAGCAACAATTGTGCATGGAATTAAACGGGTGCTATTCACTAGGCGTGAATGTTTCAGGGGAGTGAATTTAAGAGCAATTGAGACCCACTTGTATATCTAGGCTGAGTATGGAAACACCAAGATTTTACAGTTACATGTATAGCCATCAAACAGGTTCTAAAACACAGAATAATACTGATTAAATGTGACTCCAGGTGGTATTGTTCCTTCACAAGAACCAACGTAATTCCATAGCATCACTAGACTCTCTGATGACTAACACTCGATGATCAAGTTTTATACATGAATCAACAATCCCCTTCAAAAAGACAAAAAGTTCCCAAAATCAGAAGGAAAATAAGTGCTGTTGTTCCAGCCCGGGACGATCTTGCATTCTGGATTGGTACAGTGCATAATGCAGTCCTGCTCTACAACCTTTGCTCCTGTGTGTGAAGGTTTTGTTTTTCTCCAGTGCTACCAGAGCTACAGCTGTGGCTCAGCTTGATACACATAAATAGTACCGCAGATTTAAGACTTTTCAAGTTCAACTGTCAAGTCATTAAAACAACTTGCACAAAATCTTGACCGCCCTTTTGCAAGCAAACTATGACTGTTTAGCCTGAGGGAAACTTCACTGTATCTGGACCTTACAGTAACATCAGTCACATTGCAACCAAAAATACCAGCTAAATTCAGAAGAAAGTGTGACGTTTTTTGCTCACTGGGTGAAGTTTGTGCTCATTACTACTAGTAATAGAGGGATTATTTTTGTAGCAGCTTTGCTTGCAGATGCAAATCATATTAAGGCGCTGTAGAAATCCAGAACAATAAAAAGAAACCCTACATCAGTGACCCTTTGACGCTTGAATGGAACACTGTAAATAGATTCACATTATGTCTGACTCAAATGTTTTTAATAACGTGCATCTTCATCAATCTCTTTCAACCTACTACACAAGTCAAAAGTATTTAAACCGAGCTCCTTTACATACCTGTCGCTGCAAACATACTTTTACAAATATAATCCTATTATTTAACAGAATTTTAAAAGATAAATTCTTTTAAAAACCCATAAAAATTTAGCAACGTAAGAGACAGCCCTGAAAAAAAGCCCAGATAAAAGACAGTTCTTCCAGTTTCTCTGTCTGCAGCAGAAGATAAGAAAGACCAGCCAGACGCATTCTTCAGGAGCAGAGTTAGCTCCTTCAAAGAGGTCCTTCATAAAGACGTTAAAAGAAAGTGGAATACTGAAGACTGAGTAGGGTTCAGCTCAGCCATAGAAGGAAAAAGAACATGCGTAATTGTTTTTTTCCTTACGACAGTGAGCACTGACTCGTGCTAAAGTAGATTACCCCCAAAAGGATGGAAGGAACAGATAGATCCAGCCAGAGGAACACACCAGCAACACATCAGACCAGGGGAATCTAGGCAAAGAACTGGGAACCAAGGGGAGGAGTGGTCCTTGTCTCTAGCTACGCTGCAGTTTACACTTTGTATATGTTGAAGGGTGAAAGACACTTACAGGACACAATTCAGAGAGCGATGTCTGAAGTTAAGGGAAATGTGAAAGCAAACCAGATAAAACACATTACTGGATGCTATGAGCTAGAATCACCATGCTAGATGAAATCACCGTTACCTGGAAATAATATTCCCACTCTTAATTCCCAAACAGAATGGCCATCAAATGTTACTCTGTTAAATTATGCCTCTCTTAACAATGTTGTAAGGATTTTAAATCTTGATGTATACCCTTTGTAATACATGAAAAAGCCTGAGATTCCATTAATGTCCATTAGCAAACTTCTCCAGGAAGAGTCAACAGTGAAACAAGAGCGTGTTAAGCCAGAGGAAGCCTATCTGCACCAATTTATGCTTTCCTAGGTTCTAAATTACTATCAAAACTCCATGGATTTTCTGAGGCTATGGAACACAGCAATATTGAAGATATACAGTGGAGCATCCAGAACATTTTTGACCCCCCCAAAGATGATAAATAGATGAATTACACATCAAATATCTTCCAGATAGAAAATGTAACTACCATTTACAATAAATAAGGAACAATGAACTATCCAACAGCTAAAAAAATCACTAGTTTTTCCAAGATGACTTTGACCGCCAAGCTAAAGTTTCTACAAATTCTAAATTACCAGTAATTGTGGCAAAAAAGGACTCCGATTCACCCCTTCTAATAAAAAGTAATCACTCCCATGATTTGAGGATTTCTAAAGACACAGAATTTTGTCCAGAGAAAAAAGAAAACAGAAGTTTAATTAAACTTAGAATAACACTAAATCAATAAGCTCCTCACACGTGCAGAAACTCTAGAGCTTGGAAAATCCCCAGCTGAACCATGCCTTGGCTGGCTTTGATTTTTTGGAAGGTAACTTTTCCGTATTATAAGTGATATTTGCTTTTCCGTAGGTAATAACTTTCTGTTAGTCACACTTAAACATCTCAGAATCTGAGGGTTCAGGAGTCAGAAAATAAAACAAATCATAAACAACATGAAGGATTTCTGGCTCCTTTATTAAAGATAAATATCAAGCAACTCAAAGACCCACATATGATAATGTGAGAAAACTTCAGTGACTGAATAAGCAACTTTGTCATTTAGCCAACATAATTCTGCTGTCTCATTTAGCTACATACAAGTTTCAACTCTGAGTCAGAATCGTTCAATTACTTCTAACGTGGGAGTATCACTCATAGTCCTGAGCTTCCAAGTATACGTGGGGAGGTGTGAGGGGGTGGAAATCGGTGCATGCGTCTTCTGTCGACTGTAAACGGTTACAAATCCTTCCCTGTGCCAGATCCACGCAGGATAAGAACTGCTGTAGTTCTAGACTACAGAACCCTCTCATAAAATGAGCTGCTGCAGTTCAGAAGTTCAGGACGTCCTTGATTCATTTGGTGAACAGATGACATGCCCCAGAATACACAACACACACATGAATCCCTGATAGCAGAAGAGGATCATCACCCTGCAGTGTAAGCTAAATTTATTTGCAGTCTGTCTACACAGTATCATAGATAAGTTGCACAGGTTTCAAGTTTTAATTTAAGAGAACTAAACATAGATCTCCACATCGCCATTACTGGAGACAGATTTGGGACTTAATTTCATTGTAGCAGCTATCCATGCTGAAGCAATGTGAGATGCCTTAGGGTATCCAAGACACATGCACGGAAACGTGATAAAGGACCTCTGGAAGACCCTTCTCTCCTGAACCATCAGCCAGAGGCCCTGAGATTCTTTAATATATTTAAATCAGCACTAAGCACCTGTATTTGGGCAAGTGAATGTTTCTTGTTCAATACCCTCAATGGACTCTAGGGTGGGATTTTGATGACCGGTCGGTCACTTGATGTATAATTTAGGACAGGCTGAATTGCTGTCTAACCTCCACTGGTTGCTAACTAGATTTCTAGCAACTACAAGAGAAACTTAAACATTGTGCATATGTACATATGGAGAAACTGACATTTAAATTTAAGCATTGAACCGAAACCTACACGTAATGTTACCACTGTGCCTTAATTTCTTCAATGGCAAGATAAGAATGGTTATGCTTACCTATGGTGTAGATGTGTTAACGAGCGTGTGTAAAACAGACTTCCCAGGCAAATTTCTAATCGATAGATTTTTACCTTATCTTTAATTTTACAAAAGACTGCAAAACAGGTGACATGCTTACAAATATTTACTCTTAAAGTACCTGAAAACAGAATTAAAGCTAGGTCACACATAGATTCTGTAAGAGACTGCCACACACACAGGATGCCAGGCCAATGCTCGGAGAGCTGCAAGAAACACCAAAAATCTCAGGCACCTTCTCAGTTCCCATTGGGAAGACGGAGGTGCTCATAGGCTGGCACAGGAGCAAGACACTGAAGAGATGGATTTAATTCTTCACAGAATGACCTTTGTGACCTTGGATGAAGAACACGCAGGAGTACACATTCAGAAGGGGCTCAGAGCCCTTGTATTTCATTCAGATTTTAAGTGTAAACTGGGCGGAACAGGTACTCTCCATTATGTTATTTAATGGATGACACCAGTTGGGATAGGCCTGTAATACCCCTGCCTAAAAAATGTGATTTACAGTTATTCATGAACTCTGTTAATAGTTTCAAAATGCATTTTTAAATCATTTCCATTTACCCTTACTTGTCTCAGCCTGGCAAGGCTATTTAACATGTCTGTGTGTTTTCCTTGTCATTTGAGATGCTTCATCACAGCAAAATGCCCTTGAAAGAAGAGCCTGGAATACCAATGCTCGCAGCTGCGAGAGAGACCAACCTTATCTCTCAACTGCAGCTCTGCACAGGACACGCAGGTGAGAGATTTAATAGCTGTGCTGAGAGAAAACAGTGCTTACTGCCAAGCCAGCAAAAGCAGTCCAGTTTGGAGGGGGTGGGGGGGTAAACTGTCAAACAGCATGCAATCAGACAGCAAATAATGAAGCAATGAATAAAAGATTTCTTACATAATTGCTATTTTATCTTAATATTATAAGGGGGGGTATTTATTTTGCTGCAACACTTTAAACCAGATAGTCTCTTCTGTTAATCCCTTAATTCAACTGCAGACAAAAAAAAATAGTAAGTGTGATACTTAAAATTTATCATATATATATATCCATTCTTGCCTTCATTACAGACAGATGACAGCATCTTCCATTTTGATAAATTCTCTCCTATTATTTTTTTATTTACATTCAAAGGACAGATGGAGATTAGATAATATGGGACACAGAAGTCAGATATAAAGCTTCTCCAGTGGCTATTAAGTGAAATTTGAAATCTGTTAAGGAAGTTGTGGGTTTTTGCCCTACAGCATATAACTAATGATCAAGGGAAAATAATAATCTGAGTAATTTAAAATATCAGTGAACTTGTAATGTATTTATAAAATGTCTTTATCTGAATTGCTCCCTGCAAGGCTGATTTTATGATTTCACAGATAAGAGCAACCACAATGGCCTATTTAAGAGCCTGTATCTTATGTGAGGACAGAAGAGATCAGATTTAGTTTCCCTCTTTTCCTCTCCCTAAAGACCAGGCTTATTTTCCCAACTAGAACTTGAGAAATAGTCTTCCATTGACACAGGACCAGAACCAGTCTTCCATTCTTCTGCTTTGCACTCTCAGTCTACTCAATATTTCAGTAGTTTTTATGAAAGTGTGATACAGCTCTAAGTAGATATTAACAAAAATAAAATTAAAAAAATATATTGAAACAGAGCTATTTCCCTTACAGTCACCTCACACGTGTAGTATCAGTACAGTGGTTTCAGAAAGGCATGCTTTTAATACAGTTCCAAATCATTTAGTCATTCTACACCTTGGTTCACTCTCTAATAAAAAGGTATTACAATGCATTGTCAATATTAAATTGACAGTAATTAAATGGCAGATACATTAAAAAAATACAAGTGAGTTACAGGAAATTGATCTTATTTCAAAGGAACTTACCTATATTTAAACAATCAGCTTCCTTCTGAAACATGGAGCTGCAAACAATGAACCCAAAATGTATGCTATTACACAAACCAAAACATTCTCTAATAGAAGAACATTTCCATACAAGAATTCTAACTCATTCTTGTTTTGATGGTCTTCAAGAAAAAACCTAAAGTATTTCTGAGTCGAGTCATCCAAGTCCCTGGAAAGTCTTGTCTGCACTACATATTCTGGCCAAATTAGAGCTACCACTAAAATGTCTAACACAGAGAAAGCCTCTATGTCTACCAGTACAGCTTTTTCCCACCTTTGAACAATGGTATCAGCCATACTTGCAGTTGAAGCAGCAGTTCTGCACGTGCCATACAACACCCATGGCAGATGCAAACTGTCAGTTAAGACGAGACCTCAAGGCATACATGCCATTCCTCACCACCTTACTTTGGAAAGCCTCTTAATTATATAGAAAATCCTAAACAACAGTGTCTTTTTAAGAGGCTTTTTTTTCAAAGGCAGGAGGGGAGAACCCAAATATTGACTCCAACTAACCTAAAGCAGTTCAGCTGTTACTTTAGCTTTTGGGTTTTGTTTGTTTTGGCTTTTTTCATTTAACTTTAGGTAACTTGATTTTAATCAGGAGTCCCTGTAAAGACTTGAAAAACCAGAAACAAACATTCCTATGAAGTTCTGTGAAGTTTCTTGTTTTCTTGGAAACAAGACATTTTCTCGGCCTCAGATTTTTATTTATTTATTTATTTTATAACTTCTTATGGTCTTCCTGTTGCTTTACGTCTAGGCAAACCCAGCTTATGAACCTGTTCGACTTTGGGAATGTGTTGGTTAATTTTTTGAAGATTTCAAATTCAGTGGCTACATACATTTGGAGGTAGGACTGATTCCTAAATTGTATCTGCAGTTACACCAGCAAACTAAGTCCACCAGGAATACTCTAAGCTTCGTTTTGGGACGAACTAGCACGCAACAGTCCACATCCGTGCTGGTGCTGTTGGCCTACAAAAGGAGAAGTCTGTCTTCAGCCCACGGGGAAGATCAACTGCTGTGGAGCTCTACCCACACCCAGGAACTGCTGGGAGAAAATACTGCTTAGCACAGCTAGATTCAGGCCAGTCTAACAATTTACTAGCTGTGTTTACATAGACAAGCATACTTGAACTTATTGTTGTAGATGCCATTTTTAAGATTTCTTAGTTGCCCCTGCTCCCAGACAGACTTTAACAGTCAAAGATAGTTTGTAGAGCCCAATGGACCAGTTTAATCACCATTTAAAAAAAAAAAAACTATGTTAAAACATTCAAATTGCAAAGATGAAAAAAATATTAATCACTAGATCTCAGAAAATGCTAAGTAAAAATTCCACAAAGTCATAACTTCAATCCCAAAGCAACTATCTTTAACTTCTGCATGCGAAGACACAAAGATGCAGACCCATTAATCTGACGTGGAGTTGTTCTCTATAGCACTGTCCATCTGTAATTTTGTCCAAGCTAGATTTAAATATCCAAGTGAGGACTCTCTCTTTAACAAAGACTGTAGGTAAAGTGATCTGTTAGAACAATATGAGTTTACCTACTACTCAATTCTGCATTTCTAATCATGACCACTTGCACCCCAGTTATTTTCCCCTCTGAATTTTGCTCACCTTATCACAGCTTACTCCATCTCATCATCAGGCAATGTATATTTAGTTATTTTCTATTCCTTCACAAGTAAACTCTTCAAATTAGCTGAGAATATTTATTGATGATTTAACCTCAATCTGCTAATTGTTTTTGTAATTTGTTACCACGAACTCAAGATAATATTCTGTTCTACTTATATGAATCAATTCATAGAACAATTACTGACACAGCTCTGCTACAGAATCTCAGCTTTCCTTTATATTATTAAAGTTTATCACATAGCTATAGATCACTTAATTTTCTTTTTAGTCAGTTCAATTACAACAATGCAAATAAGCTAGACAAAGGCAGAATGCCAGCACTGAAGCATTCAAAATCCAAAAGTTTCAAACCATTGCGGGTTAATCTAACAGCCTCAGTTTTCATATAAGGCACAGGATCCCAGCTGAAGGGAAAAAAAAAAAGTCTCACTAAAAGAAAACACTGCTCTCCACCCTATGCCCTCAGATGCAAAGCACTCTGTACTGATGCTTACCATAAAATATGAACTTGACATCATATTAGTTAGGAGATCACTATTTGTTTCACAGCTTTCCTCTGTAAAGGAAGCTTTTTCTTTGCAGCATAAAGCAAGTAGGACTTACTGTAAAAAGGTAGTTGTTTACTCATTGTTGAAAAGACAAATACACAAGTATTAATTTATAATTTCATATGCAACTCTAAAACTATCTATAAGTTTTAGCCATAAGCTGAGTTTTTACAGTCAGAACTTCATACTCACCCTTCCAACTTAAGATGGACAAGCAAAATTCTGCTTCAGTTCACTTGAGATACCACCAATTATATTACAGCTTTCTCAGGCCACAGAGATAAAATTAGGCTCAAATACTACAACATATAGCAAGAGACATCTTGGATGTACCACCTGCTCTCAAAGGAATACTTGGAACTACATTGTTTTATTTCATGGCACTGCTTTCGTCAACTTGGACAAGAAGAAACCCATGCTCCAAAATGCCCATAACCAAAGGTGGTCACAACTCTTTAAATTACTTCTTAAAAGACCGCTAAAAAGTACTCTAACACTGGATGATATCCAGCGACAGCAA
Organism: Stercorarius parasiticus; assembly: GCA_013396915.1. Classification (NCBI taxonomy): domain Eukaryota; kingdom Metazoa; phylum Chordata; class Aves; order Charadriiformes; family Stercorariidae; genus Stercorarius; species Stercorarius parasiticus. The sequence goes on from VWZL01002471.1 coordinate 454,407, forward strand.
CCACTTCTCATGGAAAGGATATGCTCTGCAGCTAATACAGATTTATTTCCACTCTAAATTACTAAGCGTATCTCAAGCATGTTTATGTTTCTATGACAGAAGGAAGTAATTGACGACAGTCACAAGCCAAGAAACATTCCTTGAAGATAACTGAATTAGAACTTGAACAGAAAAATAATTTCTTATCTTTTGGACAGAGCAACCAAAAGAGTTATATATTTCCTGTTCCGTCAGTGTTCTTTTAGCATTTTAAAATATTATCGTAATGTCTGGTTGCTATTTACAAAATATTTTACATACACAAAAGAATGCAGCCAGATTTCTGAAGGGACATGCACCAGACCATATACAGTAAGCAGATTTTAAAAAGAACAAATTCCCCAGCAAAACAATTCCTATACCAGGTTGCAGACTGTTGCAAGGCAGGTCTGCCCCTTATTAGACTGTCCTAAGAGAAGGCCACTGAAATCTTCAAGGCATCACATTCAGTGTAGTGATGGCCACAGTCTAAAAAATCTGCACATAAAAGACTAAAAGAGCATCTTGCTAACCACCAAAAGACATTCTCATCAGGTCTACTGTCTGGCTACGAGCCAGGAAGCCCAGTGGTCAGGAAAACGAGGGCAAGGTACAGTCACAGTCTCTCAATCCCACCTTAACAGCATCATAAACCAACAGGGACTAAAAGACATTCATTCATAAAGATACATATTCTGACATCCATAAAGATAGTCCCAAACTCACTGCCTTGTTTCTGAAAAGATACAAAAAGAGAAGGTGGATGACAGACAGAAAGGTTTCTATATTAATATCCACTTATATGTGGGCTAGCTACAAAACTGTAAAAGGAATGTTCAAAAGCTACTAAATATCATAGAATCATAGAAGCGTTGGAAGGGACCTCTAAAGGTCCAACCTCCCTGCAATAAGCAGGGACATCTTCAACTAGATTAGGTTTCCAGGGATGGGGCAAATACCTTGTGGTGTTTTGAAAACACATAGATAACAAAAGCTTTTCTGGAAGGCAAAGTAGTTAGTTACCAAGTACAAAATCACGCCACAAAGAATCTTCAAGGCATTGACAGTTTTGGATTTGTATATTGTTGGGTTTTTTGGTTGTTGGTGGTTTTTTTTTTTTTTTTTTAGACACACCAATTTAAGATCTGGAAAAATTATTTAAATTCTAATGGCCCGTATCTTTGACTTTTCCTCTAATGCCTTTGAGCCATTCCCTAGTTATAACAACGGCTGTATTTCAATTTGCTAAATAAAGTCTTCATTTTATTAAGATAAACATGACTGTGAATAACTATTTTTACTGATTTATTTATTACTGTACAAGTTTCTGGAAGTAAAACATTTATGCAAGCTTAATGTGCAAAATCAAAAGTAGTTCCTTCTGCCCCTAAAATGACGAAGGGATTACAGGTTAAGAACTAGTTTAGCACAAATTCTAGAGCAAAAGCTGAGCAGAGGAATAATATTTTTTTTTTTAAAGAAAAATTTAAAGAGGCAGAAGAAGAATGAGGAGATATCCTTTCCACCGTTTAAAAATCTGTATCCTCAAGCAGTGATTTTGCAATCCATAGATAGTTGCATGCCGCAGCTAACACAATATTTTTCTTTTAGTTTATATTTCTGACTATAATTTTTTTATATGTAATTCTGATGGAGAATTCAGATGTACAGAATTTGCTTTGTCTGGAATCGAAGTATTTTTTCCTTTGGTGAAAGAGTAGCTAGAGGTGCTGTTGTTTTCAACGTAAATTTGTCAACTATCAGAACGTTGCTGAAGAGCTTGTATAAATAAAAGTGATCTGAAGTCCATGAAGTTCTAAATTCAAATGAAAGAACGGAAACAGATCTCTGACAGAGATTTCAGTTTTCAAAGTGGTAGATAACAGAGAATCAAAGCCAAGCTCCTTTCTTTCCACTATCTCAGACCACCTCTGTTCATGACCGCACAGAATCTGCTGCAACCCAGGAAGCCACTGAAAATGGCTAACTAGAAAAGGAGACTCCTGTGTCCCCTCTACATCCTGTTTATGCAGAGTAAAGTTTTCTAACCACTTTATCCTCTTTCTTACGTTACTTTTGGTTTCTTATTATTTGAGTGCTTTCTTGTTTTAGTGTTATTTACAAATTGTAAAAAAAAAAAACAACATATGAATCTTTTACCTCAAATCAAAGGCAGGGGGTTAGGTCAACCTCAAATTTGATCAATTTGGGGTTGGGTCACCAAGTCATAAATCCACATGACTGGGCAAGAACAAATACAGCTGTCTTAAATATAAGTAGAAGTGTGACAGGCAAACACAAGCCTACACAATTTCGAGAGATTTTTGGAAGAGTTTTTGAAAGAGATCATTGCAATCCATCCACTCAAACGCTAAAGAAGGCAGCAAGAGTTTGAATTTAGCCGCTTTCTGAAGAGAATCTTTAATAGATTTTGTCTAGTATGGTTTATTTCAGGTAAATAAGTGAGGGATCGCATATAATAAGTCATCTGCCACAGCGCTTGACAGAAAGTTGTTTGTTAACGCAGAGGAGACAGGATTGGTATAGGAACTTCTACCTGCAGCAGAGGACAGCACTACCTCCAGTGCCTACAGAGGAACTATCAGACCAGTGGAAGGCTATAAATACCGCTTCTATTGAAATGGATTATTAGCAGTAATTTTATCTGACGTATTAATGGCAACCCACATACAACCCATGACATCTCATGCAACAGAGGTTCTCACAAAAATAGGTTGCCCAGAGAGGTGGTGGAGGCCCCATCCCTGGAGACATTCAAGGCCAGGCTTGATGAGGCTCTGAGCAACCTGATCTAGTTAAAGATGTCCCTGCTTACTGCAGGGGGGTTGGACTAGATGGCCTTTAAAGGTCCCTTCCAACCCAACCCATTCTATGAAAACTGCCAATGGCTCAAAGTCATTAAAGGAAGATCAAGATTGGGACTACAAGTTTATCCCAGACCAGCAGCACAAGTAAGGTAACATAACGAGCATTTGGAAAAAGACAATGCAATCCCAGCTTTCAGCAGCAGTATACTTCCAGGTAAAGAAAGACAAATTATGTCACTTTACAACACCACAGCTCAGTACTCAGTAGAGTTTAAAAAAAAAAACTATAAAAAAGTTATAGTGGCATAGCAAACAAATATACACTTGACACTAAATAATAAGCTCCAAGATGTCTATGGGATTAACAGGGCAACACAATTGGCATTGCTGTTGGAAAGAAAAGGACAAGAGTAATTTGAAAGATTTTTAATTATGGGAGGAAAGAAATGCAGAACAAAGGTGGCAATAAACTTGAAATAGAACTGTAAAATAGTGGCATGAATATGTAAGAGTGTCAGTGCTGAAGGGGTAAAAAAGAAGCCTGTGCACACACTTATTTCATACCACGTTGCATCATCTGATACATCAGAATCACCGTCACAATGATTCATAAGGAAGATGCCTAACAGCAGCGTTGAATAATGAATTAGCATGGGAGAAATTGTGGGAGTCATGAAACCCAAGCACATGGTCAGCTCAGCTGAGAGATTATTACGGCAGATACATTCCTTCAGCCATAGAAGCCAGGGGAAAGAATAGTTCTTAAAGCTGAAGTTTGCTGAGCGTAAGTAAAAATAGATTGATTGTCTGGGTCTGTCACCTGGAATCAGGGCAAAGATACTGTGACATATTCAGCATAAAAGAACAAAAAAAAACATTAGAAAAGGAACAGGAGTTTGGTTTCAGTCATTCAAGTTTTTACATTGTCAGCAAAGCACACGCAAGCATCTATTACAACAGGCCAGCTGGACTTAAGGAGCCAGATAAGAACTGGGAAGCTGAATCAACTCCAGCTTTTGTGCTGATGACTGAAGTCAGGCAAAAAAAAAAAAGCAATGATCCAAGCCAACTTAAAGACGGTTCCTACCAAAAGAGACAGCGAGGCACAAAGCAACAACGGGTTAGGTCTTATCAGTAAATTGGAAATAAAGTATCAAATCCAAGTCTGAGAGGAGCTCACTAATAACGTAAACTAAGGACATGCTGGAAGCTATTTTACTTCCAGAGAGCCTGATTTTAATTTGGGTAAAAACTTCAAGAAGTGCCAGTCAAAGAAGTGCCCAAATTTGTGCAATAAAATGATTCTAATGACTTAAATCAGTACAAGCAATTGACCGTTTTAAATTAATTGGCCTGCAATGATAGATTTAAGCACGGGCAAACAGGAACTAGAAGTCTGATATTAGCATACCAACACTCCTGAACCTACCAAGAAAATTCTACTTCATACAGAGCTTTTCTAGGCATGCGTTATAAGAACAGTCTTAAGTTGTGACTCTTTCTATAAGGGGAGAAAGACAAGTAAGATCAGGGAATAGCTGCAGCTGGAATGCAAGTCTGGAGATCGTGTAGTCCAACCCCCTGCTCTCTGCAGGGTCAAACTAGAGCAGGTTGCTCAGGGTCATGCCCAGTCAGGTTTCGAATATTGAATCCAATCTCTCCAGGCAAGCTATGCTAGCACTGAACCACCTTAAAAAAATTACAATAAATATGGTTTTTATTGTAATATTTAAATGAAATTTCCTTTTTTCAGTTTGTGCCCACCACTTCTTTTCACTGAACACCATTGAGAAGAGTCCGGATTCATCTTCTTCACTCCTTCCCATCAGGTCTTTATACACCCTGATAAAATCCCCCAAGCCTTTCCTTCTCCAGGCTGAACTGTCCCAGCTCTCTCAGCCTCTCCTTATACAATGCTCAAGTCTCTGAACCACCTTCATGGCCCTTTTCTGGACTCTCTCCAGCATGTCTCTCTCTCTCTGGTACTGGGCAGCCCAGAACTCTTAGTTCTGGAACACAGCACTCAAATAGGAGTGAGCAAAGGGAAAGGATCACTGCCCTCAATCTGCTGCCATCACTCTACAGAATGTCTTTGGCCTTCTTTGCCACCAGCCTGCACTGCTGGCTCATGTTCAACTTGGTGTCCACCAGGACTTCAGGGTCATTTCTTTCCAGCCAGTCAGTCCACAACACAGCCTGGTACATGGGGTGGTTCTACAGGGGCAGGACTTGGTATTTCCCTTTGCTGAACTTCATGAGGTTCCTATTGGCCCATTTCTCCAGCCTGCTGAGGTCCCTCTTAATGGCAACATACCCATCTGGTCTATCAGCCACTCCTCCTGGTTTTGCATTGTCTTCAAACTTGCTGAGGGTACACTCACTCCCATCATCTAAGTCGTTAATGAAGACGCAGCCCTAGTAACAACCCCTGGGCGCACCACCAATGACTTATCTCCAGCTGGACTTTCTGCTGCTGATCACAACCCTTTTAGCCCAGCAGCTGAGCCACTTTTCAAACCACTTCACCGTCTACTCATCTAGTACCTACTTCACTAGTTGGTGTATGAGGATGTTACAGGGGACAGTGTCAGAGGCCTTAAATGCAACAACGCCTACTGCTTCCCCTCATCCATTCAGCTAGTCACATCGCAGACCACCATCAGGGTGGTCAAGCATGACCTCCCATATATTTAACATTTTACACTATCATTTAAGGAATGAACCAAACACCATCTTTAACATGTTTTTTTTCTCCCTGTTAGTTGCCTTTCTGTCCCCTCTGCTTTTTATTCTGTCTCCCCACGTCTGAAATTCAACTAAGCATATCCTAGCACAATAGTTTATTTGCTGATGGCTGTTCAGTAGCTCCACAAGACAGATATGCACAGATTAGAATATAATCCATAGTAATGGGACATTCACTTCTGTACCAAAAATGTATTTTTCTTTTAAACCGTTTGAGGGAGTTTACATGACTAAGAATCATGGTAATATGGCCCCAGGTATTCTTTATTATTCTGTTTTAAGTCTCCCCAAGAAGGTGAGAAAAAAATCTCAACTTTAATACATTTCACATACACAACAGTATTTTATGGGTGCATCTATATTTGCATTTAGTTGAGATCAGGATTGTGCTTTTGAAGCGAGCCTCCTGAAAACCCCCACCCATCCCACTTTGTTCTATACCAGTGATCAGGCTGAGTGCGCAAATTGTATTTCTTTGGACAAAATTGAAGTGGAAGAGGCATTCCAGGACCACAATGAGCATTCTCAGTCCAGAGGACTTAAACTAGATTAAAAACTAGTCTGAAATGCCACATTCCCACACACATAACATACAACTGTTTTCCTCTACAGACCCACACCTTCAAGATCTCAATACGGAGAGAGCTTTGCTTAGCAGAGGTTGTCAAGAAGTAATAACTTAAGCACACAGTACTTAGCCACTGTCATGCAAAAAATTTAAAATTTTATCAACAATGCAAAAAAGATTAGGTTGGTGTTGGAACGATGCTAACCATTTTCCATCTCTTCACAGTCATGCAGGAAGGAATGCGAAGAATGAGATCTTCTGATCTGTAATAACAACAATGCACAGAAGGGCCAGGAAGCAGTCCAAATAAAAGCATGATTTTAAAAACCTTGCAACCAACCATGTTCCATTTATGGCAGCTCATATGGGAGGGAGTTCTACATTTGCCAATTAAACAACAAAAAGGCTGACACCAGACATATCTAGTGAATCAGTTTTCTTCAGCAGATTTGCCACAGTGTTCACATGTAAAGATTAAATGCTTTACAAAGCCACTATGAAGAGAACCACAGCACAAAGGAAATACTGACTTTGCTGAATTATCTTCAAAAGTCAAAGAGCAAATGAACACCCATGTACCTAAAACCACATTACTTTCCAGGATACACCAATAAAGTGCCATATAAGTTATGACTTATGAGACAGCAGAACGATCTAGGTTGGAAAGGACCTCTGGAGGTCAACTAGTGTAACCTCCTACTCAAGGCAGGGAGAGTTTCAGCGTTAAGTCAGATTGCTCAGGGCCTTGTTCAGTCAAATTCCAAAAAATCTTCAAGGATGGAGGTTTCTCAGCCTCCTTCAGCAGCTCAATTCACTGCTTACCCATTGTGAAAACTGTTTTTCCTTATATCCAGTCAGAATTTCCCACATCACTACTTGTATTTGCTGCCTTCTGTCCTTTCATTGTGCACCTGTGAGGTCAGGCTCTCTTCCCTACAGACACTCATTCAGAGTTGAGGACAACAAGGACTAGATCCTTCCTGAATCTTAGTCTTCTCCTCCTTAGGCTGAACAAACCCAGCCCCCACAGACAGCCTCTTCACGTGGTATGTGTTCCTTCAAGTGTCCCTCTCCAGACCCTCTCCAGTTTGTCTGCACCTTTTTTGTACAGAAGAGCCCAAAACAGGACACACTATTCCAGATGTTGCTTCACAAGTAAATAAATCAGCTCCATCAGCCGGCTGGCTCTGCTCTTGCTGATGTAGCACATTATGCAGTCAGCTGCGACTGAAGACCGGGATTTGAACATTTTAAAATACAGAAGTCTCACAGTGAGAAAACAGAAATGAAACACAGTTGGAAGCAAATTACCCCTGTCTACTGCATCCTCACAGATAGAAGGGTTACCCTTCAGGTGGCTTTCCATCCAGCAGTAATAAAGCTGCTTCCTGCACTGCACAAAACTCACCACATTGCCCCCTGGTTCCCTGGGAAGCCTCTTCCCACTATCTCTGCAGCTTGTGTTTCTGCTCCCAGCTCTTCCCAAAACACTGTTGCGCTGCAGGTTTCTTCCTCTCTTAACCTTTCTCCCTTCCTACTTTGCATTCTGGAAGTCTTTCCTAGTGCTCAGTTGCCTCCAAAGAATAACTTCTCTTTGGCTGCCCAGCAGCTCAGCTTTCAGGGTCCAGAAGTTCACAGAAGGCAAACTGAGCTTTCTCTGTAGGCCAGTCCCAACCATTAAAAAAAACAAAGCCACACATACAACAAATAACATGCTAATAACTAAGCATTCAAATATCATGCAAATATCACCTGTTCCATAAGCACTTTAAAGAGCTTTGAGTAAGACAGACTTCTCAAAATCCTTACCCAATGATCTCATTTGTAAGCCAAGGAAATACGGGCTGCACAAACAGACTGTTAAAACGGGTTGAAAACTTGCTGAACTGACAGGCTGAAACACTAATAATCAAGTACTCAACAGCCATTTGGCAACAAGCAGAATATCACAAGGGTCAGTGTCGGGGTAGATACTGTTCAGCATTTTCCTACGCACTCTGGACATCAAGACAAATTGCAACTTTGCTGAAAGTGCAAGTGATAGTAAAATAAGGGGTAAAGCCTTAAGTCACAGCTTGGAAGGTCCTGACTGGACGTCAGAGAAAAATTTCTTCTCTTGAAGGGTAATACATCACAGATGCCATCTACCCAGAGAGTTTCATGGTTTTCAAGAGCTGATAAAAAAAAGTGTCACAGATGACCTTATCTAGTGTTGGCAACAGTCCTACTTTGAGCAAAAGGTTGAACCAGATGGCCTCCAGAGATCCGTTCCAACCAACGTCTCTGATTCACTGCAGATACAGCACGGGAACTAAATTGCTCAAGACACCAATGGTAATTTGGGGAACACTCCCGGGAAAAACAGAGCATATATTAGTCCACTAAATGGATGCACCAAATACAACGCTTGCCATTCTGCTCAGGCAAATGGATACTTGCTCCCACTCTCAAACTCAAAAAGGAATTTGTTAGTTACAGACTTTCTCATTACAGTATCTTAAATTATTATTTGCATGAGGAAAAGCAGGGAGGTCCACCTGCTTGTAGACTCAGTAAAAACCTCAAGGAGAGAGAACTCAAATTCTGAATATGGTAATAACACAATATACTTTTCATTGCTTAGAAAAGACTGCCTTGCTTTTGTTTGAGAATTCTCTGTCAAGCCGACTCCTTGACTGCCACATAAATATCATTGTAAGTACATTTAAATACCCCACTTACACATTCAGAATATAGAAAAAAGTAATCATTGCACTGAGCTTATGTAAATATATTAAGCTAATTCCTTCTACACACAGTAAAACCATTTTTAAATACTGCCTTAGAGCAGGAAGTTCATAAATGGTGTGGTTTAGGATTAATTGAAAAGTCAAAGTTGTATAAATATGAAATAAGAGGGACATGAGTCGTATCTACCCAAAAAGTGTTCCTAGCATCACTAGGGCTTTAGTATTCATTTTGGTTGTGTTTATTCCTCTAGAAGTCTGGTACATTGTATCAGGTGCTGTACTGACAAGCATCACAGAATCATAAAATTGCCTAGGTTGGAAGGGACCTTTCGGATCATCCAGTCCAACCACCACAGTCCTAACACACTTAAGATATAGTGCCAGTTACAGATAAGGCAAGTAAACCATCATGTGAAACAATGAAATAATCAGAAAATAAAATTAAGCCATTAGCTTAGCACTTGTAACTTTCTAGCTGATAAATCATGAGAAAGTTTTTCTGTTGGTAAATCTTCTATTTAACACGCTAAGCAGGCGTAAACTTCTAAAAGCTTCATGCAGCAGACTACTGCTACTGGAGGAAAAATGTCATTTAGTATGAATATGGGGATCAAGTTTTGCTCCCAATAGAGTTACAAAAACAAAAAATAGTTGTTCCCCCAACTCATATCAAATGAACTGCAAAAGACAGAAGTTGATATCAAGAACTTACATCCTTCTTTAAGAAAACGCTCTCACGTAGGAAGTAGTGCAGTGTCAAGGGATTAGTGATAACCCCAAATGAATTTATTATTTTTTTTCTTCCCAGGACCATGTACAAAACAGAATAAGTTTATGAAAACAATTTCTATACAGCATCTGTAAAGTGAATATATCCCAAACTGCATGCTTATCTAGGGGTCTTTTATGTCACTCATCAATAGAGTTAAATAAGCACGCAACAGAAGGAATTAAAATCAGCAGAACTTACCATCTTCTGATATAGGTAAGTAGAAGTCAATAATCACATCATAGGTCAAAGAGATCAGTCCTTTTGTTTGCATGGCTTGAAAAGGTATACTCTTTTATGTTCAATGCATTTAAAACTACTGATGTATTCAAACATATCAGGAAATATTCTCTTCAGCTCATTCATTTACTTGACTATCTTTATGCACTACATAGTGACTGTGTCCCTTAGTTACCAATTAGCTCTGCTAAGTATTTCTGTATGTGTCTGGAGGACATCCTCCCTGCCCCATAAATCAGAATACCTAAAATTTCTCCCCATCCCCCTAAGCAGTCAAGTGGAAAGCACACAATATTCTTAAATTAGAAGTTACAAAGAGAGTTACAACTAGAGTATTTTATCAAGATATTTTTAACAAAACCAATCTCCTTACCAAGGCTGGGCTACGAACAGCACAAGGATTCAATCCTCCCATTTCATTCAAAACATACTGGAAATTTATTTAAATAATTTCCTACTGCATATTTTACCTGATCCCATTAATCTTAGCCAGGCTGAAACTTTATCCATCTTATGCATTACCTTGCTTTCCAAGTAATCCTCTATACTTCAGTAGGGCTTTGCCAAATAAGGTAACAAATATGCATAAACACAGATCAGATTTTAATCATCTTAATACAACAGTATTTCCCTTGCCCTCCTTTTATTAAAAATAAGATATAAGTAAAATAAAAAATGGTGAGGGGCTACCCGTAATAGAAGTGCCTTAAGTAATTCTCATGACACATTTATCCTAACACTATCCCTGCTATAGTAGGGGAGAGTCCTCCGATACACATATAAAGCAGCCTGGTCAGGATAGAAAGATAAACCTGTCAACACAGTTTGGGTCCCAAGTCCCAAAACGTCTGCAATCATTCGGTTGTGCTTCCTCTCCACAGCATAGATACATACAAAGTGGAAGATCCTGAGGGGATAGTTTGGTATCTTGAATCATTTCCTTTGTAGGTAGAAGTACAAATATCCTTGTGTCAGCTGGTATGGAGAACAGAACTTGTACAATCCACAGCTAAACAGATTGATGGAGTCAAACACTGACAGGGACTAGACAGGGGTTAAGAAAAAAAACCCCAACCAAGAACTAGAAAAAGATATTTGAAGGCTATTTTACCTACATAATCTTGGGTTTTTTTCCAAATCATGGTGGGGGTAGTTGAGAGAGTAAGTTGAATCATATCCAAATAGAATCATGGAGTTGTCAGGGTTGGAAGGGACCTCAAAGATCATCTAGTTCCAACCCCCCTGCCATGGGCAGGGACACCTCCCACTAGATCAGGTTGCTCAGAGCCCCATCCAGCCTGGTCTTGAACACCTCCAGGGATGGGGCTTCCACCACCTCTCTGGGCAACCTGTTCCAGTGTCTCACCACCCTCATGGGGAAGAACTTTTTCCTAACGTCCAATCGGAATCGACCCATCTCTAGTTTTAATCCATTCCCTCTAGTCCTACTATTACCCGACGTCCTAAAAAGTCCCTCACCAGCTTTCTTGTAGGCCCCCTTAAGATACTGGTAGGCCACAATAAGGTCTCCTCGGAGCCTTCTTTTCTCCAGACTGAAGAACCCCAACTCTCTCAGCCTGTCCTCATAGGAGAGGTGCTCCAGCCCTCAGATCATCCTTGTGGCCCTTCTCTGGACGCGTTCCAGCACGTCCGTATCTTTTTTGTAGTAGGGGCTCCAGAACTGGACGCAGTACTCCAGGTGGGGTCTCACGAGAGTGGAGTAGAGGGGGAGAGTCACCTCCCTTGACCTGCTGGCCACGCTTCTCTTGATGCAGCCCAGGATACGATTGGCTTTCTGGGCTGCAAGTGCACACTGACGGCTCATGTTGAGCCTCTTGTCTACCAGCACCCCCAAGTCCTTTTCTTCAGGGCTGAATACAACATTAGGATTTGAATTACTGGTATATATCAAGTGGAGAACTTAAAGTACCAGCAAGAAGCAGAAGAGCAAAGAAAAAGCTCCCGTGTTTCCTTTCCGAGCTTTTAAAAAGGTCCTTATCCCCACCTTCTGGTGAGTCTATTCAGACAGATGAGAGATTCCAGCTGTGAAAAGGAGAGAACATCCTACAAGTTAGATAAAAGATCCCATTTACAGTACCAATGTCAAGAAGCAGATAGCTTCCTTCACAAAAAAAAATAAGCTACTATCTTTTTCTTAGTTAAGAAGTAGTTTCTGTGCAGCCTAAGTACATAAGGTAAGCAGGAAACAAACTCTTTTAAACACAGCAGAGTAGCCACGTTCACAGGGCGAGAAAGCAGAAGAAATTTAAGCTTCCAGTTTCAAGGCGGGGGGTGGAGGGTTGACCTTTCTTGTTGTAAATAACACTGTCATTAGTGACACTTTTAGGAGTAGAGGAAGACTGGAAAACTAGGTCTCCAGGGACAGGATCTGCATTTGTTCAAAGTGCCTTTTTTTTTGTGTGCCTCAGGCCTCTTTTTTTGTAATTCAAGTTTTCATGCACTGATTGCCACCATCGCTCCCTGTGGGCCAGATTCTAAACCCTTCCAACACATTCTAGACATTTTTTTTCCCCACAGATATTGACCTACCTGTTTAAAAGGAATCAGCTACAAAATACCAGCCATTCATCTCAAGTTAGAAGAACAAGATCTTTTTCCAGGCACTGAAAAATTGTTAACTTCATATAGTTCAACTATGTAACCCAGTATTAAGTGCTGGTCTAAAAAAACCTTACACTTCTAGATTCAGTTTACTGTTATCACTACAGCAGTGAAGCTATTTCATCAAAAGTTAGCTAACACAGTAGGACACTCATAAAATCTTGAATAAATATGAAAGTGCGAGGTGTGTATATATACACACACAGAGATTAAACACTGGATATTTAAAAACACGTTAGGATTCTGAGCTCAGCAGACAATTAAGAAGTATTAAAAGCAATTTATTAATGTAAAGCACTGAGAAGCAATCGGTTTCCTGTGGTGCTTATATCAATACTTGGTTTTTGGAAGGCTGCCTTCAGCACTGCAGAGCACTTAAATTGCAGTTGCATAAAGTGTTCTGTTCAAGCTTTGCAGATATTCCTACTCAGCTTCAGTTCAACTGCAGTGTACAAGCTGCCAGTGTTTTAATTCAGATTTTGAGTGCCTGTATAAACTGTCTGAAATTCTACATAACTCAAGTTTCATGCATCCATCAAACATATCGTGGTAATGCACACGGATACTACAAACAAGCTTTTAAAAAAATATATTATCTTCATGAAGCATGTTCTAGTTTAAGTGAAAGTAATTTGAAAATTAGAACCTCCATCATGAAATGACAGACAGAACATGCACACATCAGCACCCGCTGATTTTATGATCTGCAAGAAGCAAGACTGTGATCCAGAGGAAAGCAAATGGCAAGAGGAAAAAAGTAAAGGTAAAGGAACTGTATGAATTCCTATTTCAGATGTTTTCTCTAATCTTTCTGGCAAAGTAGGCAGGCATCTATGTCAAGTATTGAGAAGGAGGTCATGATGAGAACTCCATAGTTTGGGGTTTTTTTGTTCAGACAAAACTGGTTTCAGTAGAAAACCTCAGGTAATCAAGAACCAAATTCTTTGTGGAAAAAAGTATTAGTTTCACTATCATTCAAGCATGGAAGATTCAAATGGAATTTAAAAGACAGACCACATGATCCATCGAACTAAAGACAAAGCAGGAAAACAAGCCTCAAGTTCCATGAAAGAGTCAAAAAAGCTGGAAAAAGAGTCTTTGTTCTTGTATCCCAGGCACATACCTTCACAGCACTTCCAAATGTTTTGCCCTTGTCATTACAAGGGAGGAAAAGACTCTGGAACATTAAGTGTTTTGCTAGATGAAAATAAAGCTGCGTAAGAAATACAGAAGTCTTGATGGTATCATTCCAAGGTTTTCAACTATTATTCTGCCCTGTAGATACTACATTTTCTATTGTGGTTTGGAAGATCAGGTAACAAGAAGAAAGAATGTTTATAAACTTCTCTCAACACCATTTCTGACTTACCTGCTCCAACCTAAGTTCAGCCCATTACTGCTAGACACAGGTGGGTTCAGACACTAGCAAAGCACCTTCAGCACATCATCTCTGGCATTGAGTTCATCAAGGTTGCAGTCACACTACTTTCCATCAGGATCTGCCTTTGCATTCTGGTTTCAGCTATGTCGAGAATTTCTGGAGCACCACTTGATTTACACTAGGGTCTCAAAGAAAGTGCACCCAAACCTTTGATTTTACACAACTCTCCAAAATGTGTTCTTTGTCGCACACTAGAATTATTGTCCCTATTTCATATGCAATGCTTCCACGAGTAACCAGCCTAAACCCTGACCATATGTTCAATCATGTGACCCCAAGATATTACATGAGAAACCTCTAGTTAACCCAGCAGGCTTAGACCGGTATCAGGACACTAGAGCTACTTCTACATGACAAAAGTTAAGTGGTGTCAAGGGCCGTTCGCAAGTCCTGAGGCCAACTGTCATGGACTAGCAAGAGCAGAACTGCTCCATGAATGAGGATTAGCTGGAAGCTGAGGATGACCACAGACAAGGGCCTATCTGGCAGCATCTGAACAGGGTGCGCAGAGCAGGGAGATGGTCACAGCAACCATTGACAGCCCTAGCTACAGAGAGCGATGGAAACAGGTCCAGGTCTGCCAAGGGAGTCAAGAGGAGAAAGAGATGGGACCAGAGCCAAAATTAGAAAGTCCATAGCATTAGACTTCCCTTGCAATGTGGGTCCAAAGACAGAACTTGAAACAGGTAGGCCTATATAGTTGTTCAGGCCAGCAATGAAGGCCCCATCCTGAGGTTAAATGGAGCTCCTGGACCAGTAAGTAGGAGGTGAGACTGGTCACAGTAACTGAAGCCCGCTGGTGCACCTGGGGCCCTGACACATGCTGCCCACATCTGTGCTACTAAGTGAGAGTTTAATTATTTCAAGGAAACTGTTAACTCTCAGCTTCTGAAATGGTTATTGGGAATGATCCCAGGGACCATGCAGACTCCCAAACTATGCCTGGAAGTTGTTAGGGAAAGTACTATGTGTCCTCAGCCAAAAGTATGTCATGGGCCATTTTAACAATTCAGTTGAAAACGTTATCTCACATTATAGCGCTGGAACCCTTGCCAGAACATTATTTGATTTACAGCAGCAACATAGCCTAGGACTACAGCATTAGATATTACATTTTCATGCTTATTAGGACTGAATTTCTTCTCAGTAGATACTCACTGACATTCAGTTGAGTGACCCAAAGCAATACATTAATTTAGGTTTAAAAGAAAACTATGACAAGCAAGACAAAACAGAAGTTTCCCTTTAAATCCAATTTAATAAATAGGCCATAAACTACTCTAGGGTCTAGCTAATCTGCACTCCTCTGGTTTGCCCCTCCTCTCACCTTTGTTACTAAATCAGGTATAGCCAACTATTTAAACCACCTTACCTGGTAGCGCTGCTGGTATGTTCACTGAGGACAACAGAATCTATTTTATCAGGTTTGCAAGCAAGCACATAAAGAAATTATTTCACACTCACTTCCTAGCTATACACAGGATACCATAGATGGCATATAATGAGTAGGAAAGAAGTCAGAAATGTAAAAAAAGTTGAAAAGATAAAGAAGCACATTGTTAGAAGTTGAGTTCAGCCTATGAGCTGCAATATAGTGCAAGAATTAAGATCTAGGTTCACCGTAATCAAAAACACTGCAAGAGAACACCGATAGTGATAATAATTACTCTGTAAAACAATTTTGCAGAGCTACAATAAAACTCGAATACATTTAGGGTGAACACTGTTGTTCACCCTAAATGTGTTCATATGTACCTAACCCTAAATGTTGTTCATATTGTACAAAACCAGCAAGGATTAAAAATTATATTTTATATTTAGTATTTGAATGGCAGGTTATTTAAAAGTATATTCCTTAACATATGTTATCTTTCCTTCTTCCCACAGCTGAAGAGCTACGTGGTACACGAAGGAGTCAGCAGATGGCACCCATGGCACTTGATACAACCCGAGCACACACATTCTGATGTCCTTTAGCTCACACACAGTGAACTATTCACAGGAAGTGAGGTTTTTTTTCTGCACCAGCCAGAATTTTCCTTTATACAGTGTAAGCAGTTTAAGTGTGTATAAATTAAGTTTATCTTCACTATCAAGGTGACTTGCTGCATGACTATTAGGTGCAAGGAGAGATCAGAAAGTCGAACAGCGTGTTTCACTTTCATAATTTTAATCTGAAATTCCACAATAGTGGTGTTCTTACACAGTTTTCAGAAGTGATGCATCTGTGTGAGAATCCCAGTTTGAAATACTCTCCTTCACCCCACCCTATACACACTTAAGATAGGACCTCAAAAAAAAAAAGCACAAGCCCAAAATAACCTACATACAGATGATGATTCAGGTGTATCTGAAAGCTCAAACACACAGAAAGCATTAACAAGGATCTAAAGTTTCCCTAAAAATCAGTATCACAGAATACTGACACAACTCATGTTTTACACATCTGGGGTTAGTAGCAGTCCATACGCTACAAGAACATGGATAAAGGATAGCTGAAGGTCCTTCAAAAGCAAAGTAAGATATGGAGAGTATTAACTCCTAATGCAGAAGTAGAAGAAAAAGCAAGGTAGGTACGAAATATTTCAAGGAGATCAGCCTATCCAGGAACTGTATACCGCATATTTGCACTACATATAAAATACTAAAACAGTCACCATCCTCACATGACTTTCAGCTTTTAAAGCATTTTCTGAGAATCCAGTGTCTGTTAATGTTTGCATTCAGACTCCAGCCACCCCTCTTCAGATAAACTACCAGAGAGTAGTTGGTGGTTTGTTTTTTGCATTGGAATAATTCTCAAAGTGCAGATCAGTGTAAGACTTGGCCGGGGGGGGGAAGAGTGGGCTGGAAAAAAAATACAGAACTATACTGAGAATGGAAGATATGAGTTTCAGAAAAATCTCATCTTATTTTGTAGCGTATTCAGTAGAGGCATTGATAAGGCATACATCCATCTCTTTCCGATTTAAGACTCAGACAAATATCAGATAAGGATTTAATTCTTTAGACCTGAAGTAAATACATGAAATGCAGATAGATCGTTTGGACAAGCTATTTTAAATGCTTGTTTTCATTATCACTACAGAACGTCAATCCGATCGTACATTGTAGATCAACAGAAAGACATAGGGTTTCGAATAGATAATCTGAACTCTGCTTCAGTAAGTAACAGTCACCTTCACAAGAAGTTCTCAAAATTTAAATACATACACAACACACACTGCCTCTGCTATGTGTAGGTCATAAAACAGCAGGGAGTCAGAAAAACTTCAGTTTCAAAACTCTAAGGGCGATAAAGACAACCAGTGATGAAAAAAACTATTTATTTTGGAAATACTTATTAAAAGATAAGCTTTATTTAAATCATTTGAAACTGGAATATAAAAAAGGAAGACAGATTATCTTCCTAAGAAGCACTCCTGTACCATTTGTGCTATGTGTTTCTCCCTATAACTGCTAAACAAAATTAAAATGCTCGTATCAGAAGCTGTATTACAGAGCACACAGTAACAGACGCTATGTTTAAAGAAACACCTGAAATGAACTGATGTAGTAACAAGGAAGATTTGTAGTTAGTCATACAAAAGATAAGGGGATTTGCAGGACACGGAAAGGAAGGACAGCATAACACTGTTCTGTGCTATATTTCTGCAATTCTTGTTGACAGCAGCAGGCTTTAAAGGAGCTGGGAACTGTCCATGACCAAAACCTTTAAGTCAGATGGTGAGAAGCAGCCACACACGTTTATTCAGAGGACTAGGATGACTAGTAAATAAGAACAGAATGGGTCTAGAAGTTACTCATTTAAGTATATTTTATTATATATGACTTGAATTTTCTTTTTTCTCGCTCCAGTGCTGGAGCATGTCCAGAGGAGAGCTACCAAGCTGGTGAGGGGTCTGGAGAGCAAGCCAGATGAGGAGAGGCTGAGGGAACTGGGCATGTTTAGTTTGGAGAAGAGGAGGCTGAGGGGAGACCTCATTGCCCTCTACAACTACCTGAAAGGAGGTTGTAGAGAGGTGGGGGTTGGCCTCTTCTCCCAGGTGAATAAGGACAGGACCAGAGGAAATGGTCTGAAGGTGCAGCAGGGGAGGTTTAGATTAGCTGTTAGGAAGAATGACTTTACTGCAAGAGTTGTCAGGCACTGGAACAGCCTGCCCAAGGAGGTGGTTGAGTCATCATCTCTAGAGGTATTTAAGAAACGTGTAGATTTGGCACTTCAGGGCATGCTCTAGTGACAGAGATTGGGGGGGGCAGGGGGGTTGAGTCCAACCATACACACACACACACACAATCTCAAAGGTCCTCTCCAACCATGAAGATTCTGTGATCCTGAACAGACATTCTTGAGAGAATCCACCCAAAAGCTTTGCAGAGGCAAGAAATTGAAAGCAACCACTGTCAAAATAAAGTAAAATTTGCTAATATACGTTTGATATGGCATAGGAGCTAGCCTCTGGATGAGGGCCTGTGCTGTACCAGTGCTATCAGTCTGTACGTGGCCCTGTCCCAGGAACTAAAGAAAAAAAAAGTCAAATAAAAGGACCTCTAGTTTCTAAACTGTCAGAGGGCTGATCTAGATAGCCCTGCATCTTGATGCAACACAATATCAGCCACATGAAATACCTGTTCCCTTCACTTCAACTTTGGTTTAACAGCTGTTAAACAAAAAAGAAACCCAAAGGTTTCAATAATAAGTAACTTCAGAAACAGATATACAGTCACCATTCAGAAGAGTCATGAACAATAAGAACAGAAAAGACATGCCTGCCTTGACTTTTATTATGACTTTTGGAAGCCAGCCCCATGGTACACACCAGTCTGTTACTGAGGCCTGAAAACAGGGGCCCACTTCCACTCAGCCAGGGGCTGGTACCTCATTTCCTCAGCATCTTACAGAGTTTTCAGTTTTGTTCTTCCCTTGTAAGACAGCCCCACCCTGAAAACACAGTGATGAAACTATTAGATTTCTCCCCAATACTAGTTCCAGTACCATTAAATGCAAAATTTCTAAATGATTGCATGCAGCAGTCTAACAACGTCTTTATGCTTTTTAGACTAACTGCCAAACCAATTAAGGACAAGACATACTGATTTGAATCCACCCTGCTGCAGTGTAATAGATGCCTTCATTACTCTCTTGCCAAGGATACTTTAATTTCTTTTTCCCATCCTACTGCTGTCTTAACTTCCAGCTCATTAGTCTCCATCACATGGAAAAGGTTTTTCTTATCCCTCTGAGACACACACATTACATCTACCATATTCGCAATGCCTCTGCTCCTGTATTAAGTTTCAAAGCCCAGTACAAAAGTCATATAATTTAAGCAGGGTAAAGTGTCCTTAAAATGCAATGAAATTAGAGCAGAAGAACCTACAGTTAGAAGCAATCACATTAAAGCAAGACAATAAACGTAGTACAAGATATTTTATTTTTAAAACCATTCACACACTCATACTACACGGGAAACTAAGAATTTGAACAAAATCCTCTGCTGACAGAATAGTATAGTTTATCAGCAGATCTGTGGCCCGAGGATTGGATCCGAGAACACAACTGCAGCAAATGCTGAAACTTCCATCAACCACAAAGCAGCATGAATTTATCTTGCATGGAAGAAATGTTTTCAAATGCAGAAGTAACAGATATTTCATTTCACCTTGATTCAACTCCGACTATGATCTCTCACCCTGGTGAGAATTTGTGGAATCTGTCTTAACCCATGCCACAATCTTAAAGCTGTGTCTCTCTCTCCTCCAGTTTGTATTACCTCAATCACCTTCCAGTATCCCTCATTTTCCAAGACTGCATTCCCTTTCAAGCATTAACTTTTTTCTGACCTCTATTAATCTTTGATATATTCATTGCATTAAACACTGGTACAGTGTTCTTAACATATATTCTGTATTAAACATTTGAGAGATTCCCTTAAAATAACTGGTAGAGTTGCAAATTTACTGGTTTTAATGGGATTAAGCCAGAATATAGCTTCTGTAAATGCAATGTCTCTATGCATCGGTAATGAAGGCTGACCTTCATTTAGAAGCCTTTTCCTTGGGCCAGAAAACTGATATCAGAACTTCTGGGTAGATTAGGACCTCTGATGGTATTCAAATAAGGAACAGCTGCTGCCCTAATAACATTAGAATGGCTTTACTGCACTTTTTGATTACTATCAGCTAGAAAAAACAGTATTTTTGTTGACTTCAGAATGACAGTTTGCTGGAGAGAGAAGGGCAAATCTGTGTGTGATTATTAGCAGATATTCGCTGATAAGAACTACTTAGTAGAACAAATCAAAGACTTTTCTCTGAACTACATAAAAATACATTTTTCCTTTGAAAGATGTAGCTCTTGCTTGCATCAGAAGGCACCGGAAGGGTTGACTTCTTGCTTTAATAGGCACTGTGCTAACATAAAAGTTTCAATTGGATGCAAGGAAGTTCCTGTAGAAGTCATTGCTATGGTTTATTCTAAGTGTGACCTGGTGTCTTATCTTCTTGGCTTTACACTGCTTTACAAAAACATGCCACACCTTCAATTGCCAGGCAAGAAAAACAGCCAAGAATAGTAAGCATCACCAGTTAAAACAAATCCAGCCCACTCAAACTTGGTAAATAGGAAATGGTATAAAATTTCACAAAGACATTGCTGCTAAGTTCTCTTGCTTACCATCCCAGAAAGCAACATATCCTGCTATCATCCTGGAAAAAAAAAAAGTTCAGTATTCCATGTACATGCAGTCAAACTCTCAAATATTTTCAAGCAGGATAAGCAGAAGGAAAAAAACAAAAACAAAACTTCCCCATCAGCATAAGTCCTTGGCTGAACTCCCTTTCCCAGCTAACACTGGCAGTGAATTCAGAGGAACAGCATACTAGCCTCAGTGTTCCAGGACAGATCCAGCTTCCTCAAAGATCAAAAGGAATTTGAATCCAGGAATTTAGTTCAACCTTTTACAGGAGACAGACAACTGCAAAGTCCATTGTCCCAGAGAAAGGAGTAGTTAAAAGAATGATTCTTTACTGACTTACAGATAAGACCTTGTAATTCCCCCTAGCTCCCAGAGCCTATGTTTTCTCATGCCACAACAGAAGGTCCTCATAAACCTTGGCATGGATTTACCAACACCTTTGTTAAAATGTCTTATTATTGAAAATGCTGTATATTTTAGCAGAACTGATAAGAAAATGATAGTCCTGTACAAAAAAAAAAATAATTGAAGTACTTGCCCTGAATGGTCCTTTCCCAGGAAAGATTTCCCACCCACCCTGGTTTCTTGAGATGACACGTTCCCTCTAGACTGCAGAGCAGAGCATGTCCACAGAAAGCCAATACTAGAATTTTTCCATAGTTGCTCTTAAGGAAAGAAGTACATTTCCAAATTTAAAAAGCAGACAGTAACTGCTGTCTTGCATGTTCTGGAAAGAACATTAATCCACTTATTTTTGTAATTTACAAACAACTAGTATAGCTAGATGCTTTGAAGCACTACTCCAAGTTGCAGCTGCAACAAATACAGGCCTACCTTTAACCCAGTTGGTCTTTTGCCAGGCACGTTCTCCCATCGAAACAAGGGCATTTGTGCTACCAAGCACCCTGCACATGGATGGGAAAATAACCCCAAGTATTGTATAAATTATTAGACAGCATCCACATTACAGATAGCGGCATTTCAGACCCAGAAATGCTTGTTACTTTAATTGGTTGAAGTTTTTTTTGTTGTTTAAA
This sequence comes from Stercorarius parasiticus, assembly GCA_013396915.1. NCBI lineage: Eukaryota > Metazoa > Chordata > Aves > Charadriiformes > Stercorariidae > Stercorarius > Stercorarius parasiticus. Next base: position 476,102 of record VWZL01002471.1, read on the forward strand.
AAAAACAACACATTTTCAGAGCAGGAATTGAACATTGATTGAACAGAGGAATATTTGGAGCTTGGTAATTCCTCGATGCCAAGAGGATAATCATGGCCAAGTATATCTTCTATTTGCATGGGATGAAGTGGACACACGCAGATTCAACTTGACTGTGCTGTTACAACTGCACCATCTCAGTTATACCCTTGGTGTTTCTTCTAAGGCTATCAAATCACAAAGCTTATGTATTTTTCCAGAAAGACAGTAGAAATGCTGAAGCCTTTCAGTAACAGCCAGAACCACTTATGAGGGAAGACAGAAGGAATGCCTAAACCAGACTAGACTAATGACTCCTTGCAACTCCATTAGGAATTCTGCAGAGCACCTCAGAAAACATTAGCATCAGGCCCTATATACATACATAAATATATCATTTGTCTTTAGTATCCTCAGCAAGTTGTCCTGTTAACAGCAACCTTAAATAAACTCCTTATATATATGTATTAAAATTCAGAAGACACAAATCACACCAAACAAGATTAATTCATTTTCTTCCCCCAAACCAGAATGAACACTCAATAGATCCCAAATGTCAACTGAAAGTTAACTTCGCTACTGCCCTTTCTCCGGTAAAGCCTGAGTACCTTACTGGTACTGTGGTTCTCCCCTCCTAGGGAGTTGTAGACACTCATATGCTTTGGAGATCTTAGTGCCAGTCATGTTTAGGTAGTTCATATGATACAGTATGTCCAACTTCATGAAGTGACTGGTTTTGCTATCTGAGCTTCTCAATGTAACTTACCACTGACTTGCAAGTAAAGCACAGATGCAACAACTATATAGAGGAGCTGTTACGCCAGCATCCCTTGCCATGTGTCAATGCATAGTCGACTAACAAGATCCAGCAGCTATACCATAGAAAGTAAACTAAGGTAGGTTTATGAATGCCAAATTATCAACAGCTCTTTTAGGTTGTAGAGAAAACTTACAATGGGGCTGAAAATGTTGGGATTATCACTCCAGCAGTCAGATGGGATCTCAGCTGCAGAGCATGGAAGTACATAGGCGTTTTCAGATGAAATAACTGTATTGCATTGATATGGTTCACAGAAAAAGTATTTGTAATGAGTTACAGAATAAAATATAAGTGCCATGGAAAATGAATTTTTTAGCATACTTCTCAGAGCAAGAACAGCCTCCTATAGCTATATTTTAGTGCTTCCATAATCACACAAAAAAAGTAGTTCTTAGATGTCTGTAAAGCACCACCCAGGAAGGAGCGCAAGATAGGATTCCTAGAGGGCAGTTATGATTCATGAAGTGCTAAAGGACACTGATCCTTTCTTTGCAACTCTCTGTATTTTTATTTCACTAGATGTCTATATAGCGTATAGTAAAGAAGCACTTCCATTTTTACAGAATGACAGGGAATAACATTCATCTCATTTATGAAGAATAACAAAACAAAGTAGGTAAGGATTCCATAGCACAAGGCATGGTCTGCTTCAAGTGGCAGTTTCTGATAATGTTATCATATCAACGGACAACAACCTTAAAAGGTAGAAAAACTGAAAGTAAAACAAAGCAACAGCAAGTGTACCAGGAAGGCAGAATGAAGCCTGCATTCCTTTCCAGCCTTGGAGCAGTGACTTCATCTTTGCTAGGGTGACCTTCCACTGAGTCCAGGCTTGAATACTAATATTAGACTAAAAAAAAAAAAGTGTGCCACCCTCTAAATATAACGATGACTCAACACCTAGAGGCATCAGTGATGTAATATGACCAAAGAGGTTTTGACTTCACAATCTAGATTTTTAAAAATGAAGGCAAGAGGAACAGATCTTCTCCTGCAGAAACAAAGCCTGCCTCCTAGAGCATCTTCTTGAATTAGCCTCCAGGAAAAGGGAACCAGAGAAATGTTTCACACATGGCAGCAGACTCACCGTCTCCACTTTGTTTAGGAGTACTGAACAGACACTTTTCAATTATATGCTTCAGAGTCAAAGCATCAGTAGACAGTTTTAGTTCCAGAATTAACATATAAAAGTTAAAGACAACACGGCAGGCCACTGAACAGCCCAGTGTCTTTTACTGCACCTTAAACATAAAAATAGCAGGATGAAGATGTACTTTGTTGAGAAAGCTGAATGCAAGTACAGAGGCGGGGAAAAAAAGCCTTTTCAAGTAAGGCTACAGAGTTCTCTTAAAGCATCATCCTTGGACAAATATTTCAGCAGTCCGTTGAGGTAGCCTTAAGTCTTTTTAGAGGCTCAAGCCCAATAATGCATCTTAAAAAAAAAGAGTCAAAGGAAGTCTAATACAGGCTTCTGTAGTAAAAGCAAGTAGTGATCCAATATATGTAAATTAAGTTGTAATGTGAAAGAATCCCTCATGAAAATAACGATTTTCATAATAGAGTCCTTCCATTGAAGTAGGATTATCTTTTCCATTGACTTATTAGTTCAAGTTCTTCACTCCTCCCTTCCCCTCCCTGCCTTCATTAAGCTCACAGTTCAGGAAATGCATTTTTTAATCACCTTCATTCCCTAATCTTGCATTCACACACTGACCCTCCTCATCAGAGGATTAGGATACACTTCAACGTATGTTCACAGGATCACAGACTGGTGGAGGTTGGAGGGGACCTCTGGAGGTTATCTTGTCCAACTGCCCCTACTCAAGCAGGACCACATCCAGACAGCTTTGGAGTACCTCCGTGGAGGGAGACTGCACCACTTCCCTGGGCAACCTATGCCAGTGCTCAGTCACTCTCACAGTAAAAAAGTGCTTCCTGATGTTCAGGGGGAGCCTCCTGCGTTTCAGTTTGTGCCCACGGGCTCTGGTCCTGTCACTGGGCACCACTGAAAAGAATCCACCTCTGTCTTTTTTGCGCCCTACCTTCAGGTGTTAATACACACTGATAAGATTGCCCTGTGCCTTCTCTTCTCCTGGCTGAACAGTCACAGCTCTGTCAGCCTTTCCTCATAGGAAACACTCCAGTCCATCTTAGTTCCTTCATTGGACTCTCTCCAGTATGCCCATGTCTTCCTTGTACTAGGAAGTCCAGAATTGGACCCACATTTGGTCACTGTATTTTCTCATGCAGAAATAATACCTCCTACTGGTTTGAATTACATTGGCAAATAAAAGCCCTTAATGGATGTTGGTTATCATTTCCTAGGCAGCTCCACCACAACTAAAATACTCAGAAACTGATTCATCATTCTCCATCTGAAATAAAACCATCAAGTTTAATAGATGCCTCTCCCAGTTTGAGCCAAAGTAGTAGAAAAAACTCTAAACAGCTTGAGGAAACGCATCCTTCCCTCACGTAAGCATATTCTAATAGTGACAGTTTTGTGTAAGCATCTCCTGAGGCACTACAACATCTGAAGAAACCATCTTAAAAGACAAAGGTATCTGCTTCCCTTTGAAAGTGCTTACCAGTTTCAGCCTGAAGGAAGTTACAGTCACATTACAGAAAGGATGGTTTTACAAAACAGTGATATACACCTAACAAAAGCACAAAAAAGGGTTACTATTCAGAGAGCCTGAGGGCTGCGCATACCAATTAACCGTTAAAACACACACATATCCACCCTTAGGAGTAATCAGAGTCATGCCCGTTGGCTCGCCACCACAATTGCTTTATCAGGAAAGATAAAAGGAGCAGCACCTCCCAGTCACACTATCAGCCAAAAATAACAGTCTCAATTTTGCCATATCTTACTCACATAAGTAGTCCCATCAGTTTTTCCAAGAGACATGTGGCAAATCCCAGGGTTTAGAAGTAATTTTATTTTTAGCTTCTTTATGATAAGTCTTCCACAACCCAAGCAAGTCACCGAATCATAGAATGATAGACTAGTTTGGGTTGGAAGGGACCTTTAAAGGTCCTTGAAATAAGCAGGGACATCTTCAACTTCAAATGCTTCCAGAGATGGGCATCTACCATCCGGCCTGGGCAACCTGTTCCAGTGTTTCACCACCCTCATTGTAAAAAATTTCTTCCTTCTTTCTAGTCTAAAATCGACCCTCTTTTACTTTAAAACCATTACCCCTTGTTCTATTGCAACAGGCCCTGCTAAAAAGTCTGTCCACGTCTTTCTTATAAACCCCCTTTAAGTACTGAAAGTCAGTCTTGTACACTCCAAAAAGAGCTCAAAAAATCTGCCCCTACCATTAACATGTTATATGCCAAAACAAATTATCACACACAGGATCATGATGGGGACATAGCTGAATGTGATCCCAGCTTTGCAAAAGGCCTGTTGGATAACCTACTTCTTCACACCTTTGTTCTTCCCTAAACTAAAAACCTCAGTATTTTCTAGTCACATGGTTAAGAAGGTGCGATTTCATTTTCTGCACGAAGCAGCAGGCTGTCCATAATGGGAGTCAAGATAAGCAAAAGCACCTCCCTTCAGCTGTAGCAAGCTGTTAGCGCACTGAAGCTGCTAAGACATCCTGTGCAAATCCTTAAGTGCCCATATTATCAACCCAGCTATCCAGGGCATTCTCCTGACCTAAATAGATAGGTCTTTCTAAGAACACAGGTCTGAAAGGTAGGGAAGTATTTTTTGACCAGCTGCTCTGTTACTGCAGCAAAGTCAGATCCATGTAGCTAGTACTAATCTATATTCCTCCTTTCTTCTCCCAGTTATTTAAGATCAGGCAGTCATTCCTCAGCAGCTTCCTTTAAGCCAGATGGCAACACTTCTCTTCAGGCCCACAACTCTTCATGAGGACTCACTCTGTCTACATTGAGACCTCAGGGTGCCAGCCAGGAGAAAACTCAAGCCCGGCCTGATACAGTTTCTTCATCTGCAAAGGACATAGCCTTCAGCTACAAGAATTCCTCATTTTCAGAAAATGAAGGTCCAAACTTAGGCTCCCTGCAGATGCCATCATCACTCTTGGTAGCCAACAGAGAATCCTCTCTCAGAAGCGCTGTACAGCCACATGATATTGGTGAAAAGGTCTATCTGATACAGAATGCAATAAGAACAGACAAAGAGAATCAGCTCATCCACGGTGCAGGTGTATGTGCAGCTAAATGTTCCCTCAGGGGTGCTGCAAGCCTATATTCAAGCACAAACCAGAATTTACCCTATATCTGATACAAAGCAGTTACATGCCTTCAAATGAAAACAAACTTTTAAGGCATTTGCTTTTAAAACCCTATTTTTAGTGAGTACATTGCTTAGATATTTGTGCATTAGCAGTTTGAACTTGACAGTTCAGCCTCTTAAACACTTCAGGTAAAGTAACTCTAGCGCTGCCCACATGAATTCTTTACATTAATACTATTGCATGCCAGAGCCAATCAGAAGTTTATGTTTAAATATTATTTATGCAGCAAGTTCACACACCAAATTAAAACTACCATTTACAATGACAGGTTTCTCTGGCTTTCTTTACTAGGTAGCTTGTAACTTCCAAACCAATCATACCTCCATTTTCCTCCTCAACATGTAGGTCAGGAATAAAAGTCAAAGACACGTTGCAAAAAACTTTACTTTCTGTAGAATGGATAACACAATGAAGCTGCCGTGGATATAACCATTACTGTAGTATGTTCTTTAAGCAGTTGTTTAGTGTACCACTACGTATACATTGGACCAATATATAATTGACGATATGCTTGTTTGCAGCATTTATTAATCGTGGTTGTGTGAGATTTTAAACTTTAGCTTAGTAACTTGACAATATTTTATATTGAATTCATGAACTCTTGTCCTGCAGCAAGAGTTAATAATAGAAAGGATTACGAGTACTAATCGACTAGGAACACAAGTACATGTTCTACAAGAATAATAATCATAATCAGCTCCCCAGATCCTTGGATTTAATGAGAAATCTGAAGGTAATCCCATCTAGTTAAATATAGATTTATGTGAGTAACTACTTACCTGCAAACAGAGCTGTTCAATCCATGTCATTGACAGATAGTTTACAGACGTGCACATGGAACAGAATATACACCTCCACAGCCCAGCTGCTGTTCTTAAGACACATCCTTAAGTCCTGCAAGTCTGGGGTTTGCTATCCCACATATTTACAGAATTACTCGTTACATTTTCCAAGGCATCAGCTAAATACTAGTATACAGCTCTCAAAAGGGAAAGCTCAGGAGCAAGTGGGGATAGAACCTCCACAGGATGGAAAGACAGTCTCTAGTTCTAGCCAGGCTTCTTTTTTCTTTTTTTTTAAAACTGAACTTCCAGACCCCTTCAACTTTAGTGAAGTTCTTTACCAGATGGTTATAAAATACCACAAAATGGCACAACATAAGTGCATGATGCTTGTTAGCAAAAGGACTTAAATACAATTGGTGCACTGTCTTCCGAAACTGCAACTGAGAGTATAATATTTTTTTATTTATATATAAGTATGACCATTTTGTTTAGTGCTGTGAACTTTTATTTTCTTTTAACTTGTATTACTCAAATATACACAAGACATCATTATGAAAGACAAAGATGTCTAAAAAATTTAAGCCCAAATAATTCTACTTGTGCAGCCTCAGATAACGCTTTCAGTACCTTTAACAGGAAGCCTGTATCCTTCAAAGCCTTCTTTCATCTGGGAATTTCCCCACTACAGACTCTTTGTCCAACCTGACCAGCTTTGGTTCCAGTGAATCTGTAGTTTTATCTGGACACCTCATCAGCCAGTTCCAGCCAAAACTCACTTTACCACTGCCAGATTGTTTCTGAATTGAAAATTCTGGGCCAGAGACTCAGGTAGCCTCAGATGTGCCTGTAACAATTAGCCTAAAGTAATTTCATCAGACAGTAAAGTCACATGTTATCAGTTTTATATTCCTGACATCTACATCAGGAAGAATACTAGGCTAAGAAACAGGAAATTAACACTTCCTGCAAAAGTTGGTTTTTTTTAGTTTTTTTTGTTTGTTTTTTTTAATTTTAGGAGAACACTGTTTCAACATTCCCATTTAGACTAACTACATAGTTAAAAAAAATAATATATTCTCACACAGTTCCTCTTGTCTTTGTTCTCACTATCATTCATTTTAGATTTTTCCAGATAAAATAGTATTTCAGATAACTTAAACATTTGAGACCTTATCGCTCTCTACAACTACCTGAAAGGAGGTTGTAGCAAGGTGGGTATCAGTTTCTTCTCCCAAGTAAGAAGCGATAGGACGAAAGTAAACAGCCTCAAGTTACACCAGAGGAGGTTTAGATTGGATATTAGGAAAAATTTCTTCACTGAAAGGGTTATCAAGCATTGGAACAGGCTGCCCAGGGAAGTGGTTGAGGCACCATCCCTGGAGGTATTTAAAAGACAGGTAGATGTGGTGCTGAGGGACATGGTTTAGTGGTGAATTTGGCAGTGCTGAATTAACAGTTGGACTTGATCCTAAGGTCTTTTCCAACCTAAATGATTCTATGAGAAAATAAAAGAAAGGCAGTCTTCCATCACAGTGGTATGTGATCAGCAAGTGGGAGAAACTTTCACATGTTTGACTTTGCCACCTCCATCATGACTGCAACTATGGTTGCTATGAAGACATACCCACATTTCAGTATTCTGCAAGTCTGAACAAGAGAAAAACATTTTTGTTTACTGTAGTTGACAAAAAGGCTTTTAAGCTCTTGAAATAAACATCATGGCAGAGTGTTGTTGTCACCATAGAAAGAAGTCTTATTTGTGATCCACTTTCTTTGTACAAGAGAGATTAAACCATCTATCCATTTCATTGAAACTATAATAAACATGAACATAAGGTATATGTTTCTCTTACATTGAAAATATGGAAACTGACACCGTACCTTACTGTCCTCATCTTCAAACACAGACTGGTGAACATTACAGACAAAGAGAGAATTTGGGAGATCGTTGAAGTCAATTATTTCATGAAAATCTTCCTCTGCAAAACACCTCTTTAAATCGTTGTCTCCATTTATAGAGTAGAGTAAGAACTGTCCTCCATCCTCCGGGATACAGCCATAGTGACTGAGGCCTCGCATTCCAAAGAAGTATGAGTCTTCTCTCATCCCTGGCAGCATGGAGAAGAGAGACAGTTACACTACACTTTTGAAAATATCACATACACAAGTTAACCCAGAAAGTCTTAGTTTGGGAGACTAGTTTGTAGAAAGTATATTTCACACTATTTTAAGGCAACAATTGACCTCTGGAACAGGGCACCAAGACGAGTTTAACCAAGGCTCAAATAGACTTTGCTTTAGTTTCATTTATTAGCACAGAAAGCCAACCATATCAGCACAAGCTGCTGAACCCAACCAGAAGCAAGGCATTACTTAAGTGCCCCTTGCCCTAAAAGAAAATACTATGTTGTATTTGGGTTTGAGAGTGTCACGTTTGTTACTGGGAAGGCAGGCTAGTGCTTCTGAGCTTGCACTCAGCTTTGAGAGGAAAGTGTAATATACTGGGTAAGACGAAAATGAAAACAACTTTGAAAATTATACTAGGCATCAACTCAAAGGAAGAAAAAAAAAAGAAGGAAAAGAGAGATCCTGTTGGAAAGTAGCATGAATGCAGAATAATCAAAAAACAGTACAACTAAGACACATCACTATTACAAATAAAGCCTTTTTTTTCCCCCCCTACAGTTTAAGGACAGAAAAGTACCCTGTTTTTCCATGCCCATTAACAATTTCTTTGTTTGCATCTTAATCACATTGGGAAGCAAATAAAAAAAAGCTAAGGGAAGAAGGGACTCAAGAGGTGATTCTCACCACCTTTTCGGAAAATCATGCTGACTTTGGAGCCTTTACCCCAAATCCATCAAAGTAGAAAGATAATTTTTAAGACGCACAGAAGTAACGAGCCCATACATCAAACAGTATCCCTACTGTTGATACAAGAGTAAATTTCATACCAGCCAAGCAGAGTAACTAAAGGCCCAATTGGTTATCAGTGTGATAATTAGTATAAATTCAGGTATTTATCCTTAGTCCTGTCCTTAGTACAGGTGTATTAGGCATCAACCTCTATACATCCGCAACAAGCTGACTAGAAGCTATGCAGAGGAATAATTAATTCCCTTATATTTTTGTTTCTTTCAATAACAATATGCAATAACATTTGGCTGTTCTTTCTCCTTATAACATAAGGAGTTAGGGAGTTACATAAACACAGTGTGCTCATCTGTTTCAGATGAGCATCAACTATTGCGTACTTGCTATTGTCTATAAATAGTTGTAAATATTAGTTCAAATGCACTATTTAGGACTAGTGTCCAAAATTAAACCCTATGGGCTTATTACACTTAATCTCAGTAAAGCAAAGCTAAATTATGGAGCTAATTTCTCACACCTGTGCCTTTCATATAACCTTATTTCTGTTGCTGCTCTGAAATGATGTTTGGCTGATGATAGAGCACATCATTCCATAACCTTACGTTACGGAAATGTCAGTAATTGTTATTTCTGAAGTCTCAGGGCTAATCCACAAGCAAGTAATTTAAGTCATGCTCAAAAGTATCTGTTTGGAGCACTGAGTCCACACTTACTACTCAAATCACATGAGACACAGATTTATTAGCCAGTATGAGTCAGGACAACTAAGGTTGGAAGGGGCCTGCAGAGGTCATCCCGTCCAAACCACAAGGTCAGACCAGGATAATTCAGGACCTTGTCCAGAGGTAAGTGTTGTACAGCAATACCTCTCATAGTGCATATAGTGATCTGCAGAGAGCTGGCAGGTCACAGGATCTTAGCTGTCCTCCTTTTCCAGGTACTAAAATATGTTACACAGCTAAAACCAGAAATTTCCTAGTCCTATCCTCTATGCATGTAATTTATGAGGGAGGGGTTTAAAACAAACAAGGATGCAGTGCTGTAAGGAAGCAGGTATAGAATGAAAGCATCAGGCCAATTACTTCTTTTTACTGTGTCAACCTGAGGACAGGTTTTTAGACTATCAAATACACGCTACTGTTTTCACCAGCTCAGTCTGACATTACCACAACTATCTCCCACTAATTTCATTTTAGGAATTTAATTCTAACTGAAAAAAAAGCCTGAACAGATGACAGCAGAGTGGCTACAAGTTCAACAGTATATCTTACTGTAGTAGGAACTCGGTATCACAGCAATATTGTCTCTGGTATTTGAACCAACTCACATAAGCATGGTATTACTATACATTTCAGCATAAAAATACCCAGATAACTACTATAAGAAATCCTCACAACAGCCACCACTAGGGAAGAAACTTAAATTCAGAATGTATCACTGCTCTAGCAGAAAATACTAATAGATCATCTACTTCAAACACAATCATCTATAAATGTGTTTGCCATCATGTCTAACCTGTGTCAAGATGAGATTCATTGCTTTTAAGTTAATGAAAATAAACCTCAAGCCCAGTATGTTACAAAATATAATTTACATGTCAGAGCAGACTTTCATCAGCAAATATGAAGTGTTTCATTCACAACAGGCAAACTACTTGCAGTCAGTGAAGATAATGCCTATTTTATAGTCACACTGAGTAAAACCCTTCTTCCCTTACAAGCATGAAGCTGGAAGAGTCCACTCAGCAGAGAGGGATGTTTCAAAGGCAGCTTTACACAATGGACTCAAGAGGATAAAGATGACACAAGCTGATACTCAAAAGCTATAGGAATTCGGATTATGAGTTAACACTCAGTAAGCATTCAAGTGAGAAGAGGGGAGATTAAATGGAACTGGCAGTAGTAAACTTTAAGATCTACAAGAATGTCCTAGGATATGATGGAACAGGAATCTGACTCTAAGTTCCATTCAGCCAGCAAAGAAGAACAAGAGAAGCAATACAGTACATTGGTTTATTTTCTATACACATCTCTATATTAGTTGATTTCTTAAGCTGTACTTTTTAGACTAATAAATAAGCTCCGCTTTCACTATAAATTATGGTAGTATTCATAGAATCATAGGGTTGGAAGGGACCTCCAGAGAGCATCTAGTCCAACCCCCCTGCCGGAGCAGGGTCACCTACAGCACGTTGCACAGGAACATGTCCAGGCGGGTTTGGAATGTCTCCAGAGACGGAGACTCCACCACCTCTCTGGGCAGCCTGTGCCAGTGCTCCGCCACCCTCAAAGTAAAGAAGTTCCTCCTCATGTTTAGGTGGAACTTCCTATGGTCAAGTTTGTGCCCGTTACCCCTTGTCCTGTCGCTGGGCACCACCGAAAAGAGCCTGGCCCCATCCTCCTTCACACCCACCCTTTAAGTATTTACAAGTGTTGATAAGGTCCCCCCTCAGCTGTCTTTTTCCAGATTAAAACGACTTCAGGCAGTCCTCTGTCAAAAAAATGTTCTCTTTCCAATTATTCTACTAATTTAGAATAAAAGAATTTACATTTCAAATCCCTTAAAACAATTAATTCTAAATAATGTATAATCTATGAACTGGATCGCCATATAAAATAAATCCAATTACAAGTCATCTTTTATGTAACTATACTACAATCACTGGATTGTATTCCAATTTATATTAAAGCTCCTTTCCACAGCTTCTGACAAAAATAAGTTAACTTCCCCGACTCTTATGGTCCCTTTTATATTATCAAAAAAAAGATAGAAAGGCATACATGTAAGAGTAAACCGTACTCAATTTTAAAATGTAATGAGTTCAAACCAAGTTGTGCATTTGCTTCTTGCTTCCCAAATCAGGGAGTTTTTCAAATACTTAATTTCCTAGAAGCTGTCATACAGGATTTCAAAAAAGTGGCAACATCATAAAAAAAATACACTAAAGCATCATCTAGCACCAATATTGATGTTAAATTAATTCACCAAGATCTTAACTGGGACCACACTAGTAAACTCTGTAGCAGGATTGTTCCCTTTAGAAGACAGAGATACTGAGACATAAACAAACCTCAGCCCAAGTTCATGCAACCTCCAGCTAATGCTGATTGCTTGCCACATCCGTTTATCCCCTTGAAATAAAGGTAACCCGTATGTAATCTGTGTTCCTGTGTTATTTCTGAATTTGGTGTAGGGTTTTGACCCTAAACTTTCAAGTCAGAAAATACATTACACAGAACAGTGTACCCCAAGAGTGCAGTACTATTATTAAGCCTTGGAAAACCAAACCAGCCACCACCCTTCCAGACCCTATGTGGAATCTCCTTGTCACTTCTTTTGTCCAGTTCATAGCACAATTTGCATCGCTTTACACTGATGTAAGGCATTTAAAATTTCTCCCCCTGTGGTCAAGGGGTGCAAGAGCTTGTAATTTTTGATAGTTCAAAACATGAAGCAAACACCCTTCCCACTGGAATAGATTAGGTCATGTCAGCGTTCAACTCCATAGATACTGCAACTCAAAACTCTGTAGAGATTCCATGTGGGAGCCAACTATTCATTCTGTTACCTTAGTATTTTTAGACATGGTACACCTCTAATTAAAATTAACAGAGATCAGCAGAAAATTATATTCAGTGGCAAATAGCAATAGCTTACTGAAATTTCTATTTGAAAAATTGTTCTCAAAATTTATTGCTTTTTAGTGTAAAACTGAAAGGGCAAAGATGTACATCTTGTTATGCAATTAGACCCCCACAGAGCAAAGAACTTCAGCTGAAATTTTGCTGAATTAAGACAACTTGAGTATATGAAGTGTTTGAATGGATCAGTACCTTATATATCACCAAGCACATATAGATTTATCCACTGTTTTTATGGAAACTAATAAGGCATTTCCTTGGTGACCATTTTCCTGTCCTAAGAGTTTTTGTAAAAAAAAGAGTCCCTGAGGGAGATCAAGAAACAGGCACATATGTCTTGAAATTGCTAGGAAACTTTACTTTTTTTTTATTAAACACTGCTTGCCATGACAAACAACATGACTAAAAATAGAATAAAGCAAACAAAATGTTACAAATAGAAGCTTTAAATATAATCACTATAAACTAAAAGTATTATTGAGTCCTGAGTGCAAACCTGGAAACCGTAATCTGCAGGAATTAAGAAAATTTAGGAAAAAAACAAAGTGAGAAAAGTTGCAGTTGTTTTTTCCGGAAGGGTCCAGAAAAACTGTCAGGATTCCACCTTTGCTCCTACTGACAAAAAAAAAAAAAGGCCACAAAAAAACCACCACACCAAAAAATAACCCAAACAAAGTTTTACCGTAATTCAAGGTGGGGGGGGGGGGGGGGGGGGACAGGGGAAGAATCAAACTTACTAAGATTTCACTGAAACAATCAGTTTTTACTTAAAATTTCATTACTGACTCAATGAAAGCAGAGTCACCAGTTTCTATAGTGTTAGCCTAAGGATACAACTCCTGCTGAAGTCAACTGGACCCACACTGAAGACTTTGGCAGAAGGCACAAGTATAACAGGGAAGTTTAGACAGCAGTAACCTACTGAAATTTCATTCCATTCTGCAAAATGAACACTGAAGATGAGTATTATTTTTATATGGTGCTAATTCTTCACTATGGAAAGCTCCCATGGACTTAAATGGAGACATTTTACTTAATTAGAAAGAGCAGAACAGGACCTCACGTGACAGGATTAATGAACTGTTGCAGTCTTAAAAGCAATACAGACTATAGTCACCTCTTCATCGCCCACCTGGACAACAACTATTCCCCTTACAGTAATTAAAGTTATTGGTACAGTGAAGTCCACTCAGATTTTAACTCCAATTTGGTTAGCGCCATACAAAAATAGCGCCAAATCTCCACTATTCCTCTTATAAAAGTGACAGATATAAGGAAGAGGATTTTATTTTTTTTTTAAATGCTAACTGGTGCAAATCCCAAATGTTCTAATCCTTTCCATTGACATTCTAGCCATATTAAATATAGCTGAGACTTTGTAACTATTTTTGGAAGCTTTTAACATCCAAAGGGACTATTCACTTCTATTCATCTAAAGCAGGGCTAGCCAGCTCAAGCAGTTCAAGACCAGCCTATTGCTCAGAAGACTCAGCTGTGTCTCCCATGCCAGGGATGTATCCTATGGCCAGTAAAGGAACTCAGTTGGCATTGGCTCGCTAAGCAATCTGTATCTCCAGCCATGGAGAAAACAAGCCAGCAGGCATTGGTGCTCAACCCTACTAAGCCAAGACTCCAGCCCCCTTCCACCATAGGAAGATGATGCTTTGAACAACAAATGCCAGGCCTGAAGATTTCGTGTGCTGTTCTTAAGGTCAAGAAGCTGGGCTATGATTAATCAACGACTAAAGTTACCACAGTAACATTAAGGTATTCAAAGAACAAAAAACCCTCCCCAAAGCCAAAGAAACCAGCACAAGCTTTCCGATTACCTTCACTTGGCCTCTATGCTACTCTATTTAAAGCGAGCCAGTTTTATAAGGGGCACGCAGTATTACAACGTTGCTGGCCTTCAGCCAGATCTGTCACCTCACACAGGGGTCAGTGGAACATTCATTTAATAGCCCTCTAGCTTGTAATGTAAAATTCATAACTATACCCCAATTCTTACCAAGACCTACTTTCCCCTTCCCTGTTAGGAAGAAAAAAAGGAAGAAACCATGTATGCCAGAACTACATACAACAGGAGCTGTTCACAGTGTTTAACTCCTAGAAGACACTCAAGAAACCATCATGACTTGGAGTAAAGTTTCAAAGTTCCCTTGAAAATGATTTTCTGCTGGTAACACAAGTAATTTATAACTTAAAAAAACATTAAGGACACTAGTGCCTTGACAAGCATTTCAATACAAACAATGATAAAACAAGTCACTCAACCCGAACACACACTACAGTATTTGGAAGAGGACAGACAAACTAAATCACACAGCTGACAACTCCTTCTCAGAAGTTTAAGGAGAATGGACTCCCCTGTGCAGTTCCTGCTCTTAAAAGTGAAAAAGTTACCAGATACAGGATATCAACTTCTGTCCTTGTTTACTGTGATGCTTTTGTTGTTTTTCCTGATTGTTTCATATTCTCACAGTATTCAGACTTCCATCTGTTCAGGAATGATGTGTAACCATGCAATCTAGTTTTACTGCAACAATAAATGCAGCAGCTTCTTTATAACGATTCTGTATTTTCATAGAAAGAGACTTTTCCTTTTCAACAGGACAACCATTCTAGCTAGCTAAAGAAGACTAAGAGCAACCAATTTGTAAGCGCAGATCTTGAAAGCCTAACACAGAAGCTCATGTAAAGCATAACCCCTGATTAAGCTATGATTCTCACGATTTCTTTCAGTTGTATAAACCTATCACACGTTTTCCTTTTGGGAAACTAGACTCCAAACTCAAGTTGAAAAGGGACTAAAGTATTTTTAAAGGGATACAAAAAAGCCTAGGAGAGGTGCAGGGGGAAAAAAACCTAGAGAGCTACCTGCTACGTAAGCATCAAATAGCATCGGTGTGGGATGCTGCAGCTAACTTTAAAGCAGCCTAAGAAGACTCTCCCTCAGGGATACGGGCTTCACTGCATTCCTGCTCACCAGCCTTAAGTTGTCCAAGGAGGAAAGCCTTAATTTGTCCAAGGAGAAGATTCATACCTGCCCTGGGACAGGTCTGCATCCCTCAAACCTCCACCCACCGCCGCCCGCCGGGCTGCAGAGCCCCCATCCCACTTCCCCGTGCCCCACACTGGGGGAGGCTCCCTCCCCTCACCCCACGCTCCTCTCCACACCCCCAGCGAAGGAACCACCAGCCTCGCAGGACGAGCCGCCACGTCGTTCTCCCTCACCCCACGCCTCCACCTCCGCCCACTGGCCAGCCGGCCCGCCCGGAGCTGCACGGCGGGCACCGACCTCTCCTCGGCTGGGAAACCCCGGGCTCGCCCCCCGCATCCCCGCCGCGCCCCACAAGCCACGGGCCCGGCCCGCGGTAGCCGCAGGGGGAGCCGGCGGGGCGCTTACATAACCCCACCAGGGNGGCCCCCGCCGGGGAAGGAGCCCCCAGGCAGGCGGCAGCGGCGGCCGTGCCCTTACCTGCGGCGGCTCACTCGCCCTGCGCCTCGCCACCCTCCTCCCCGATGGTCGCCGCCGAGGACCTCACCGACTCCTCAGCAGGCGCCCCACACCTCTCCTCTCCTCTCCCCTGCCCGCGCCGCCGAGGCGAAGGTGGAGGACAAGGCGGGAAGGGGGGCTGAGGGGACGCCGCAAACCAATCAACACACCCCCCTGCCCAAACGGGCAGGCGGGAGTCGCCAATAAGAACGCGAGGAGAAAACTGGCCCCGCCTCCTCCCCCCTGTCCACGCCCCTCACCTCCCGCCGCTTCGCGTCGGGTCT
>VWZL01002471.1:494754-539934 GCA_013396915.1 Stercorarius parasiticus
TGGGATAGGGGAGGGAGACATGGGGCAAGATGGGGTGAGGTGAGATGGGGTAGGGAGATGTGGGGTGGGATGGGGTAAGATGGGATGGGGTAGGGTAGGATCGGATGGGGGTGAGGAAGGGTGGGATGGGGTAGGAGAGAGGTGGGATGAGATGGAGAGAGGTGGGGCGGGATGCAGAGAGAAGAGGTGGGATGGACGTCCACGAAGTGCCAGCACACCTAGCCATGGTTTTGGTGACAAACCTCCTAATGCTGCCCATGGTGATTTTGTAGGGGGTCTAATTCCCTCTGGGGGATGGAGCTCCCAACCACCATTCCCGCTTCTGACCACCGATAAGCAAACTGGCCTTTGAAATGAGCTCCATCTGGAATGGACCCAGCTGACATTCATCTCTTCTTCAGACTAACAGGTGAATAAGGCGTATCTCCCCATTACAGAAGGTGCATTTGTAGGACTCTTAAGGAACGTCAGGGTTACAGTGGAAAAAGGCCATGGTCATGATTTTAAAAAAAAAAGTAGTCATGGTTTTAAAAAGAAGAGAAAGCATTCAGATGCCCCCAAGGCATGCTTTATTAAAGGAAGGGCTATTTTCTCTCTTCCAGCTGTACATCCGAGACTGCTAAGCGTCAGAGGCTAATGCTGATTTTCTGCAGTCTCTTGACTTTGGAATGTAATACAGAGGGATTTAATCAATAGCGTGATACAGAAATGTAAATAGGTTTCTGTAAAGATGGCTTTGAAAATCTATAGAAAATAATGGAAAACTAGAAGACTCCTATATAATTATTAAATACCCTATAAAAAGTCCATGGAAAGAATAATTCTCCATTAGATAAAAATATATAAAAAGATGTATGCCATTTATAGCAGTGCGTTCCAATAACAGCAGAAAAAACTGTTGTAATGAATGAGATCAATACTGTATCCCACCTCATCTATGCAAATACCTAAGAGCAATGCATTGTAGATTGTTGTATTTGCAACAGAAGAGTTCCTTCCTGGACCCATTAACTAAGGACTGACTTACACCTTGATGCATATCTGGTTTAGACACCTTCCAGGCTTTCTTCTTTGTTTCTACCTTTTTAATACGTAATAGTTAACGGATAGTAGTAATTATTATTTTGTGTTATTTTATCCGTGTGCCTAAAATACAAATCTCTGACCATGATCTTATTGCTTTAGGCAGTATGCAGAAGAGAAAGCAAGCTATGGAACAAAAGATGTCACAGTATAAACTAACCAGGTTTTAAATCAAATTATATGCTTGTTGTTTTGGGTTTTGTTTTAAGAATTAAACCTGGTGGGATATCTTCCTTTGTCTCCACTTACATGTGTTCCTTTTGCATGATGTCTTATTTTAATATTCTGAGTAGGAAGAGCATCCACTGTGCTTTTTTTGTCCCACATTTTTTTGTTACAAAATTTCCTCATGTCTTCTTATCCCCATACCTCTTAACTGTGTCTTGTTCACAGTAGCCAGTCTCAAGTTTTATTGTTTTCATATTGAGAAGAACATTTTCACTGTCATGAAGTTGCCCTGGCATATGCTTTCCTTGTAGTAAAATGGGAATCTCTACAGTTATGAAAGCAAGCTAAATCCATGTTCAGGAAAAATGAGGAATGCCTAAGTCAGTAGTTTGGCTTTTATATGCATCCAGAAGTTATTGCTGAGATGAAGGGGGAAAAAAAAAACCAAATTCCAACGGCTGCCATAAAAATGTCCTTCAAATTTGATAATAATGAGAATGACAACAGTTGCAGGGCTTTTAATATCCCTTGTTGTAAGCATTAAAGATTGCTATTAGGGAAGATCACAAAATAATATATTATTTAGACATGGAAAAGTGGTGCTACAAAAATAAGAGCAGCTGAGAGAATGTCTTTCTTGGAGTCGCACTGTTTACCCACTTAGTCCCCAGTGCTATTCAGGCCACGCAGCCCGAGTAGGCACCCTGTGCTTCCTAAATGCCGTGGGCATCTTCCCACAACCCAAGCAGTTGTAGAGTGCCAAAATCTGGAGGAAGCAGAAATTCTGGAAAGGATACCAAGGGAGGTGATAAAACAGCTGCTACTTGCAAGATTTGCAAGCAGCGCTGTAGTCCTGCTCCAGCAGAACTGAGTGGGAGTTTTGTTACTGGTATCTCAGAGCACAGGCTTAGCCCATCTCATCCAAATCCTGAGCCGCTCATTATCTTCAGTCTGCACCTGCTTCTTATCTACAGATTTAATCTGTAAGCAAAAGTGGCCTCTCGAATGTACTGAAGCAACCACAGTGAATTTCAACATAAATAAAGTACTGTAACCAAAAGACTTTGGCCCCCTGTGTTATACTGATTTCTGATCATCAGAATACAAACACTGACTCACTCCTGCAGTCTCCGTAGGAGCTTTGGTGACAAAGTTTTCTCTTTTCAGAAGAAATGGCTCAAAATCTGTAGATTCTTAAGAAGTGAACCTTGCTTCTTTTACGTTTCTGCTTGCTGGGATAATCCCAAATTCTTTAGCTAGATATGGATTATGATTTCTTGCAAATGGCTGAGTCGGGAGATTAGAGTGGATAAAGCAAGTGAAATTAATGTTGACTCTATCAGCATTAGCATACCCTTGATTGTTTCTGTTACTTTTTTAGAATATAAAAACACAGTTGGATCCATCTAGCTCTGCATCTTGCCTCCAACAGCCAAGACTGGATGCTTAGTAAAGCAGTGTAAAAATAGACCATGTATTCTTCTCCTATTTACCTTATAATTTTCCAGCAGCAAGAGAGGTAGGGACTTCTGGAACTCAGGGCTGTATCCAAGCTATTCTGCTTAGGAGCTACCAGTGGTCCTGTTCTCTGCAAGTTTGTCTTAACTCTTTTTGAACCCATTTGGGGTTTTGCTTTCCACAATGTGCCGTGCCATGATAATTCTTCACTGTGTAAACACAATTTCAAGTCTTCTTCCTGACTGTTTTATTAAGTGTTCTTTTGTTATAGAGGCAGTAAATGATTTTTTTTTAATCTTCTCACCACTGTTATTTTCCAGACTTTAATTGGATTTCCCTTCAGCTATCCCTCTTTAAAGCTGATATGGTTTTCTCTATTTCCAGTGTGAAACTTTGTTGCCGCCCTCTCTATCCTTTCTAATTTTACTAGAAAACACTACTTTCTTTAAAACTCTGAATCTACTAAAATGACTATTGGATTTTGATGGATCTGGAATAGGCAAGAGCTGTATGGCCGAGGGATTCAGACGAACTCCAAGCATATGAGCAATAAAGTCCTATTACTTTGGTGGTCTCCTTCTCTTCTAAGGGGGGAACTACTAATTCTTACCATTCAATTCCCCTTTTTGACCACTTCCCAGCCCCACACTAACATTTTCAGAGAGCCTTCCACTTCAACCTCCAGATCTCCTGCAGCAAAAGCGATAGCTCGAATCAGTGTCTATGTATGTATAGTTAGGGTTATTTTTTCCCATGTACATTACTTTGCACTTATCACCACTGCATTTCATCTGCTATTTTATCGCCCAGTCACTCAGTACAGTGAGACAACATTGCCTCCACACCTCTCCAGTTCCATCCTGCATGTGGGTAACAATTGCAAAGCCGCTTAGATACAACGTATTGCAGATGTTTAAAGAAAAAAGTGTAAAGCAAAGGCTGTCTCTTTTTTTTTTTTTTCATTTATCTACAGAGCGTTTTGCACAGTTCTGGGTGCAAGAAGAATGATTAATAATTGCGCCAGTGAAAAATTGCTGCAGAAAGGAGACTATCCTTCATTTGCTGTAATATTTCAGTGCCTGTAATGCTCTTCCACATGGTACTCCATGAGCAGGTTGATCATGGAGATGGGCCGTTTCCTTCTTTGGGGATTTGGAGATGCAGAGAAGCACGAGCTTCTGCCATGCACAGGGATGCCAGTTTTCTCCAAATCTGGTAAGTGGGGGTCAGGCAAATGGGGAGAACCTGTGGCAGCGCCCTGGGAACCCCTGAACTCCCAGCCTTGCAGTGGGACAGAACCTGCATTTGGCTGTGTTGCTCCCTAAACCCTCTCTCCAGTATATCTGTGTTGTTTCCGAGCATCTTCAGGGTCAGACAAAGGTCAAACAGGAGACTCATGGCTTTTAAAGCAATGAGAACAGGAACAAAGAGTCTTCACATTTTCCATCCACTTCTGAGAGTGAGAGTTGCCTGAAAAAAAGTCTTTTTGATTTAACATTGAAAAAATTCTGCATCTAACGCGAAATAGAGCTTTATTATCTTACAGCTAACACTCAGTTTTGAAGACAACAGAAATGCCATGCCCCAATTTCTGGTTAAGGAATATTTTTAACCAAGACATGTTTTTTTAGCCTAGATGCACAATAGATCAAGCAGAAAAAATAGGTTTCATTGACTTTTAAAACAATCTCCATTTCAAGAAAGAAAAAAAAAAATAAAGCTTTTTCTTCTGTAACTAATGCCATTGTTAAAGTAGGATCTCAGTTCTCTCAAATATGAAATATTATGGCCAGATACAAATTCTCCGATTTGAAAGAGGATGCTGAAGGATCAGGAGGTTTTCATTCTGTTGAAATATATTTAAGGTATTTAAGATTATTGTTTTCACCTATGGGCTGCCTGTTTCTTCTCAGCCACCATCTCTGTGCAAAATGAAGGCATCGCTGTGTGAATCGCTGAGGGTGTGTATACCTGCTACCAAAGCTACAAGCATTTCACCTTGTGAAGTAGAGGGATGACAAACTGCAGAGGCAGGATGTTAAGGAAACCGATTTCCTTGTTTCTGTAAAAGATTCTTTTCCTCTTGATGTCCTTTTCCCAGTGATCTTTCTGCAGAGTCTTAGACTGTTTATTTCGTAACTGGTTCACTAAGGTCAAGGCCTGTGCAAGCTACCATGCAAATTCAAAAGCAGTCTTGGAGGTACAGTCACAATTCAACAGCATGACTGATAACGTCAACTCAAATTCCTCAAGAATAAACTGCAGTTTGCTGCCATGTGTTAACAAGTAGAAGCACTTGGTTTCTAGGATTTGCCCAATCAAAATACGGGAAGCTAAAACATCTGGCTTGTCAAAATGATCATAAGCTTATAGAGGGAATAACAAAGATGCCAGACAAATAAAATCCAGGAAATGAGCACAGTTTAATCAGAACATAAGTTCAGTCTCTAAACATACTGTCTTACCTTTCTGATGCACTGATTTCTATCTTTTTTTTTTAGAATTAAATTCTCTGGGAGGGAAACTTCATGTATTTGAGGAAGTGCTAAGCATCATGAGGTTATGTAGTTAAGTAATTCTTACCACCTCTCCTGCTATTTCCTAGATTTGTGATGAGAATTATTAGAATTGACTTGCCCATTGTGACCCAAATGGAAATAAAAAAAAAATGCAATGAGCCATAGCTATGTGACCTCAAGCCAAACGCTTCAAACTGATGTACCTAAATATAGACACCTAAATAAATGGCCTGATTTTCAGAAGCACTGTGCAGCTCTGAGAGTTGTAGGTGCTCTGAAAAATCAAGATGCTTATTTAGGTATCTAAATACAGACGGAGCTTCTGAATATATTATTTAATCTCCTGCAGAATGTAAACCACTAAGAAAACAAAGATACTACAAATACTATTTTTACATGTACTAATTAGAAAGCCACAGACTGTATCAGCTGCAAGACACAATTTACTCTTATAAAGTGAATAGTGTGGTAATTATTGTTTATTAATTGTTGAGAAGTAGTACTAGACAGGTTTGATGGAGAAGCCCATTGTACTAGATTTCTTTGCCTTTTATTAATCTTTATCCATAATTATAGAGATTGACACAGAAATGCTTTCAAAAATGTCAGAATAAGGAGTTTTGTTTATATTGAGAGATCATAAAAATTATTTATGTGTTTCATTCTCTTAAAGTGTGATCCATAGTCTTAAGGCTTTTTGTGTTTTTTCTTTTGTTTCTGAAGTCTTCATTCATTATTCTGACACTTTTAGGTGACTGTTGAAGGCATAATTGGAATATCATTGGAAGCAGAGGAGTGTGAATGATGAGTTATTAGTCAGCACATGACACCACATACACATTCAGTTAATAGAAAATAAGCAGCAGATAAGTAACAACTGAGACTATATTTTTGTGCCTGAACTGTGCATAGCAGTAAAGACTTACGCACACTGCCTTTTCCAACACTTCCATTAGGATATGTTTTGTTTAGACACATTATCTTAGTACATGCTTACATATATTATTATTTTTATATATTATGACACTGATCTTCTAGAAATACATCAATGATTGGCAGTTGGCCTCTAGATGGTGCCAGTGCCTACGTACTGCCAGCCCTTGTGCAAGGTGAACACTGGAGATGGCAAAATGGAAATGGTGTTTGTGACACAGATATTCTTGGGCAGTCGTAGCTTCCACGGCACTGAGTCATTGTGGCAAAGCAACCTCTGAAGAGTGTCATCCTTCCACATCAGCCAGAGGGAAGTATCTACCCTTTCCTCCTGCTCTCTAAGATGTGTGACAGAGCCCCAGAAGAGATAGCCAGTCCATCTAGGCATTAAGTCCTACTGAGGCACTGCTCTGCCAGTCTTACCCTTGCAGTGTTGCGCTCCAACTTTAAGCTTTTCAAATATTTGGCAGCCTGGATATCTGAAAATCCTGAAGGAAAGAGGAGGCTGGGCTTAGGGCTGAGCTGGGAAGGGGGAAAAAGGGCACTAGTGAAATGCCCAGAGAGGATAGGAACAGTAAAGAGAAGTTAAAAGGAAAAGAAGAGAAGAAACAGGGCCTCTGGTCTAGATTCTGCCCTTGGGCTGCTCTAATGCCACTTCTGGAAGAAGCCTGCTGTGCTGTGAATTCATTATATAAATCTGTTTGCAGAAAGAGCCTGTGCTAGAGACATCCCGTTCAGACAACCAGCCCATCAAGACATCCAGTGGCACAGCACGCTCCCAGGTTGTGAGATGCTCCGAGTCCAGAAGGTGGGACAGTCCCAGCTCCCACCCTTTGCCCAGCTTCCACCTTCAACCCCTGTACAAAGATGCCAACGCCAGCACGTCTCTGTGTGGAGGGATAAATGTATCTTGTCATGTGTGGATCAGTGCTGGCAGGTGTGGGTAGCTCAGGGCAGATGCTTTAGTGATTGCAACTTTTTCTATGTTCTGTCACGTGGATTTGTCCTGGCTTGTGGGTACGTAGAGAACTCATTACCCAATTTGTTCCTACACACCCATTATGCCTACAAGTGCAAACTGTGCATGTCTGCAAGACCTCTGAACCAGATTGCAAGGTCAGAGGCTGTAAGAAAAATTTAGCAAGGTTGATTATGTTGTTTAATACCCAAAGGACAGAATATAACCGTCTCCTGCTGATTCGGGTCTTTTTATCATTTTAAAGAACAACCAGATCATTGTGATGAGACTGGCTCTTAACAAAGTGGTGCTTGATTTCAGTTCACGGTAAGCAAAGACCAGTTGCCAGGTTTTCAGACAGTAAAACATTCTTTGGTTTATTTTTTCAGAAAAAGAAACTTCAAACCTCAGGTTTAATGCCTGAAAACACTCTTATAATCATCCTTTTTTATCTGTGTATTATTCCAGTTCTATAAACAAGCTTAAAATAGTAAATGCTAATACCAAGATTTGGACAGAAGAAGAGCGTCAAAGGCAGTATCTTGAGCTGTAATGAATTATTTAAAGAGTAGAGCTTTTTGAGTATCTTGCACTGCTCATCTATTCATTTTAACCCAGGAACCACACTTGGGCAGCCATGTCACGATACTGGAAAGCACTTGATTTTCTTTTGGTATCAAGCAAACAGACGGACACGCTTACTGCTTTTCTGAGCAATGATGGTTTTCAGAATAAAGGTCAGATAAAAGGCCAATGCCTTGAAATTGCCTCTGGATCCGTGTCAGCGGCAACAAAGACCAACACTATGAACACACTGAAACTTTCGTGTTTAATTCAGAGTCAAGCCTAGGTACAATTGAGACCTTTGACACGAGAATGAGTGACAGAGCCCTATCTTCAGCTCAGAGGACACTTTACCAGAGGACACCACCGCTAGAGGAGTCTGGAAACGCAGTGCTGAAGGACTATGTCCATAGAGCCTCGCTTGGCTCTTGTTTGGGTCACATGTTCACAGAAATCACTGATAATTGTCTCTGAGCAAGGACACAGGAAAAAGTGAATGCCAAATCTTGCCATTCCCTAATTACACTTTGAAAAGAACATGATCCTCCTTAGCTTTAGGCTTCTCTGGCCAGCTGTGATTACCTGCCTTGTGTAGGGTATTATACCCTCAGAAAAGATGTTTTCTGCCTTTGTATACTACCTAAAAGTTGCTTTATGGAAGTGGAATGCCTGTATAGAGAATTTAGGTCTCCAGACTTTTCTGATTTATGTTTTGCAGGTTCCTGAAAAGTAATCAGGTTGCCTTTTCCTCTTCTCTCCACCCCAGGAATGCACACACACACACCCGATCAAAAGCTTCTGTTTCAGAAAAATGTGCAATTTTGTTGTCAGGACTATTAATACGGAAATGTAATTGCAGTTCTTGGTGAAACAATTCCATTTCCTGATCTGCATTTTTACCTCATTTCAGGTGGGAATCTGCTTGTTTTCACTTCAGTCTGCTGCAGAAAGGTACAGGAAGCTCCAAAGGCCCATCCGTTATTGAAATTTGGTATCCTCAGCCTGTGCTCAAGTCACTTCCGAGCATTCCCTTTCTCAAGTTAACCAGATGGACTCCAAGGCCTGGCAGGCTTAGCCACATTTTCATCAACTTTCTGATTCAGCTCTGATCTCTCCCGAATTTATCAGCAGCCTTTTGGAATCACACCCAGGGCAGTGACAGTGCTATCAAAAGAAGATGTAGTATCTTCCTCTCCAGCACAGAAGTTGTCGTTTTCCTATCCAAAATCCATGTTATTCCCTTCAGGCATAGTATCCCACTGGAGCTCAGGCCCAGCTGTTGCTCATTTGCCATAACTCCTTCCTCATTTGTCTTTTTCAAAGCTGCAAAGATTTAACAGTAATAGTTGTGCTGTACTTGTACATTAAGCTCTTTCAATACTTGTTACTCCAATACTCTGCAAGGTACTTGGGAAAGATGACGTATCAAATTTCTAATGCAGTAAAAGCAGTACACGAGTGAAAAAGCCTGATACAACTTAGGAAAGTTAGAGGATAGATGTAGTTCCTATCTCACAGGTAGCTGCTAGACAACTTTCTAGGTAATGCTTCTCTGTAGCATTTGGTTTTATGAAAGGACGTTGTATTTTGCTCAAGAAACTTGTTCATAGTCTTTAAATTCCAAGCTTTGCATTAAAACCAAAATATGTCCGAAGAGTCTGGGGTACAGCTGTTTCATCAGCATCTTAAAAAGCGTGAACCAAGAGATCTAACGTATTTCTTCTGACTATTTTGACTGTAACTCTACAAGTAAAGTAATTTACCAGTAACACAAATATGACAGTTCCAGTTCAGGAAAGCAGATAGCTTATCCAAAGTCTTACAGACACCCATTACTATCAGTAAGCAGGCTTGAGTGCTCTGATGAGTATGAGCGATACTTACAACTTTTAATCCATATAGACTTCGCAGCAGTGGGTAATTATCATTATTACCCCAAATGTATAGATGAAGAAACTGAGTCACTGAGGGATGGAGTGATTCACCCAAAAAGCACAGTGAGTCAACAGGAGAGCTGGGAATAGAGTGCATAATTCCCTGCATTATCCACTGGAGTCCTCAGATAATATCATTTTATAAATGCTCTATCTTTGTAAAGACTTCAGTGCTATAATTATCTTCCCAGGACTCTCATGGAAACAAGATATTTATAACTCCATTAAGCCTTTCCTAGTAATTTTATGATCAAAGTGAAAAAAGTAAATAATGCTGTGCCAATCAGTCGCATGTCCAATGTCATTCAGAATGGCTACATGATGAAAGCTTCTCCTTGGTTGTTTCAATTAAACGCTTGCTATCTTTTGAATGCCTTTCTTGTGTCTAATTCCCCTTCCACTACATACCGGTGGAGAGGAAATATTTTTTGCCATGTGATGAGCCACACATTTAGCATGTACCAAATAACAGGGAAAGATGCTTGCTGCCAATGAAGCCTACTGGTTTACACTATAAATGTGACCGTTTAAAAAAAAAATATTTTTCCTAAAAGCCCTTAATGTTTCCCAGTTTCACCTAAAACGTGTCCAGAGAAAGGCCACGAGAGGATGGTCCGAGGGCTGGAGCACCTCTCCTATGAGGACAGGCTGAGAGAGTTGGGGTTGTTCAGCCTGGAGAAAAGAAGGCTCCGAGGAGACCTTAGAGTGGCCTACCAGTACCTTAAGGGGGCCTACAAGAAAGCTGGGGAGGGACTTTTTAGGATGTCGGGCAATGGTAGGACTAGAGGGAATGGATTAAAACTAGAGATGGGTCGATTCAGACTGGACGTTAGGAAGAAATTCTTTGCCGTGAGGGTGGTGAGACACTGGAACAGGCTGCCCAGAGAGGTGGTGGAAGCCCCATCCCTGGAAGTTTTTAAGGCCAGGCTGGATGGAACTCTGAGCAACCTGATCTAGTGGGAGATGTCCCTGCCCATGGCAGGGGGGTTGGAACGAGATGATCTTTAAGGTCCCTTCCAACCCTAACACTTCTAGGATTCTATGATTCTATAAAATGAGCAAAGCTACCTCGATATTTCCACTAACCCTTGTATCTCTTTAAAATTACAACACAGATGCCAAGACTAACTGTAAACAATGGGTTAGCAACCAAGGCATTTAGACCCTGGCTCAGCAAAGCACTTAAGTGTGTGCTTAAATTGAAATCCATTCTTATTCTGCAAATCCATTTTAAGTGTTTGCTTAGAGCAAAACACATGCTTAAGTCGAGTTTTGCTTGGCACAGTGCTTAAGCACGGCACAGAGCTAGGGCCATAGAATTATTTTTTTTTTTCCGAAAGGAAGTAGTTATTTTTAGCTTACCCTTCAGTGGCTCGAGCCATATCTTGTAGTCCCCAGATATCTATTTTCAGGAGGTATATGTGCTAAGCCTAAACTTCTGGTTTCTGTGACAATCAGTGGCAGAGAAAAGATAATCGAATACCGTTCCTAGTGTAAAGAAAGAGACCACTTGAAATACTTGACTGCTAAGTGCAGATGAGAGGGGCCTTCAGTGAGGCTCATTAGAGGGAAGACATAAAAGAAGTTGCAATTATTCTGGGAGGTGGCTGCTGATACCACGGGTTATCTTTTCACCCTGCTGACTGGAGAAGATTCGCTTGCAGTAGGTCAACAATTTTAACTCAAAATATTTTGATGAGTTTTCCGTCAAATATTACATTTCCACAAGAAATATGATTTCAGGGAAAATGTTCATTCTTTCCTGAAAAGTATCGAAAAAAGTTTGGCTGCAATGTGATAGTTTCCATGGTTTGGTTTTTTTTTTTTTCCTGAAACTCTTATTTAATATACAGTAAAATCCAAAAATTATTAAAGGAAATTTGATACAAAAGAGTTTTATTGCTCATTTCTCATAACTCCAGATTTCTTCTCTCTTGTTAAGAAGACTCGTGCCATTTGCTTCACTGGCTTAGACATGGGAGTTACTTACGCCAATATAAATGAATACCAACATATAGTCCTGGCCAGCCCAAACCGTGGGTTTCGCTCTGATAGATCTGGCCTATGGCACTTCTGGAGGAGGGACAATTGCATTTTCCAAGACGGTTTTTGATGGATGCCCCACTGCATTCCCTTTAACATCTATACTTCATACATAAGGTAGAAATACAAAGACAGGTCAATATACTCTTTTTTTTTTTTTTTTTTTTTACTTTTTGGTTAAAAATCTCCTGCTTGTGGAGAGGAGATACTACCCTTGTGGTGGTAGTAATTTAGATACTGTTATTTCACTCCTGAGTAGGGTATTGTGATGACCTTTTAATACGTGTTTAACCCTGTCCCAGTGGGAAAGTGCTGTCTTTCCCTCCCCCAGAAGCTTCTGAATGTTTCCAGGTAAAAGACCCCATTTAGCTCTATCACCTGACCACCACATTGCTTTACTAATCCACCTCCCCTGTTTTTTTCTGCCTAGGAAAATATGGCAAGTGCACGGAGCTGTCATCCACTACAGGGCAGTCACACAGCAATGGGATCCCGGAGTCAAACCCACTTTTCTTCGCCTCCTTCTTTGGGATCTCTCTGGCTGCCAAGAACAGGTACTTCTTTCCTGCCAAAAGCCTACGCTTTAATAAAAATAAGTCCTGCCTTTCAGGACAAATTTCTTCATGACCGATTCTAGCCTGCCAGGGAGTTGCTAAATCTGGTAGCCCGACAGAGGCGAGGCTGACGCAGCTCCACGGCCCCGGGTCCAGCTTGCAGCGAGGCTGAGCGTGGATTCCCAGCAGGATAATGCACAAACACACGCATACAGTATGATGTACGTGCTGATGGCACCCACTGGCCAACACAGGCAGAAACACTCAGCACTCACACCAGCAGCTTCGTCCTGCTCCCCTCTCTGGTAGATTGGGATCCCAAAGTCCATGAGCATGACATACACGTAAAAATACACATACTGGACTCCTCCAGTAGTTGGTCCTGAATCCTCGCTCTCCCCACCTGCCTCCTGCCCAGAAACACACACACACACACACACAAGGCGGTCTCAGTCGACCCCCAGATCCCACAGGCTCTCCGGCAGCTGGCCTGAATCCCCTGATCCCTCCAGCAGCCAGCTCCTCCAGGTGCCGCACCCTGAGACACACGCACTTCACCTACTCGCCAGCTAGCCTAGCGATCGCACACTGACACATTGCACCCACACACTATGCACACCCACACTCCCTCGCGTTGCTGGCACCGCACACCCACAGCCCTTCCGAGCCGTGGTCCCACGCCAGTTGCTGCACTCACACCCCCATACCCGCATGCGCACACACAAGAGAGCCCCTCACCCAGGAAAAGATCTGAAAATGGAGAGTAGGAAAAAGACAGGACAGACTGCACTGATCAGGCACAAGCATACCAGTCAGCAGCCTGTTCACATGCAACTAACCTCTTTTATCCCCTTATCCCTCTTTTTTTTCCATGTTTGTTCCTCCTCAACCCACCTTGATCCCTCCCTTTTCCCACCGTTGGTTCCTCCCCTAAACATCCCATAAGAAGTCCTGTGCAAGCTGCTCCTCCCCTCATCCCACAACGTGTCCCATCCCCCCAGGCAGTGTCCCCCCTCAACCCAAAAGGTGAGAGCTGCTCCCGTCGTCGCCGGTGGCTGTCACCCCTGGACACGGCCAGCCCTGGGAGGTGTTGGGCAGGGCATTGCTCAGGGTCCCCACCTGCTTTTGCTCCTCTGCTCCTCTGTTTATGGGGGGGAATGTGGTTTTTATCACATACCCTAACGTAGTCCACAGGCTGTTCTTGCAGGACGTGGAAGGAGGCAGAACGTAGTTCTCACCAGGCACAAGATCACACCAAGTCTGGAAAACTCAGCAATATGCAGAAACTAGGCCAGAATTGTGCTCGTCTTTAGAACAGATCAGAAGCCCCGTGCAGTGGTGTGTTATTAAATATTCACTTTTAGTTGGCTTCAGGTGCCTTTTATTCATTGTAACCAAATTGATGCTGACCTTCAGGTTATACTTTCCTTTAGGGACCTTTTTAGTTTAAAGTCAAGTTTGCCATTACAGAATTTTCCTTTTTTGAGCTTGGGAAAAAAACCCCGACCAAAAAAAACCACACACACACACAAAAAACCCCAAACCCAGAGGTAATTAAACAGAAAAATAAAAATAAATGTACATGGGGAAAAAAAGAAATCTTCGCAAAGCTACAAGATACCTGAACAGATATTGTGGGCATTTCCAAATTCTACAATTAAAATACACACTTTTGGGTAACGACCATATATGTAAACCAAGGGAGTAGTTTTCAGTTATGGACGAGATTCTGACACCCCAGTTAAGAGCGCAACTCTTGCAGAGTTAACCGTTATGAGCTCAATCAGAAGTCGGATGAATCATTTTCCAGCCATATAAATCATTAAAGCTTGTTAAATTGTTGTATCCATAATTGAGGTATGCGAACCATTTAATGACTTAGACAACGTGTTATTTTCCTATGGATGTTATTCCCATAGTTTTTACTGCTGTTGAAAGTCCATTTGTGTTTTTCTGCAAATACCTCTAAAATGATG
Organism: Stercorarius parasiticus; assembly: GCA_013396915.1. NCBI lineage: Eukaryota > Metazoa > Chordata > Aves > Charadriiformes > Stercorariidae > Stercorarius > Stercorarius parasiticus. The sequence goes on from VWZL01002471.1 coordinate 508,945, forward strand.
AATAATCATTACTTAAAAGACTAAAAATACATGCCAGCTATTATTGTATATGAAATCTGACAGCAGTTAAAGTGTTGGCATCTGAACTTATTTGACAGCTTCTTTGAACAACTTTTACTAGGTATTCTTTATAGGATTAAACATTTTCAGGTTTGTGCAATTTGTTCTATAAGTAAGACATGTGAAAGGGAAAGCAAAAGCGTTCTAGATATTAGACAACCAGTCTGATGAACAGCAATAGCTTTTCTTGCAATCACTTTTCGTTAGAAGCCAACCATCACGATCAAACTTTCATTGCATATTCATGCAAGGACCCATTCTGAATCCTGTGGAGCAAACAAAGCTCAGTAGAAATTTTAGGTGCTCCAGTGGAACAAGACCCCAGTGTTGCCCCTGCTTGCAATTTTGCCATTATAAATGCATTTTATTTGCAAAAAAGTTGGCACTGATTGTAGGCAGAGCGGGCCGGATCTTCACCTAGCGACACAGGCAGTGATAAATAAGTGATGCTAGTTTATCGTGGCTGCAGATCTGATCCGGAGGTCTCTGCTCAGCACTGTCCTGTATTTCGTGCACACCAGCACCAGGGAGCTCTATGGAGTCTCCAGAAGGCACCACTTTAGCCTTGGTTCAGAGAGACCTGCAGGGAACAGTGACCTGGCCCAAGGGACCTGCTTTTCCTCTGGTTGTAGCACAACTTCCATGCAGGATTTCCAAACATAGCACCTTTTCGTCCAGAATGTCTGGTTGTCGAGCTTAGTATATCAGATTTGCAAAGTCTGTGAATAATTGGCCCACAAATTATGAATTTGGCAGAAGAACTTGGTTTTTAAATGCTAGGAGGTAGGCAATCAGGTGAGGAGCACAGATAGGACTATACTGGTATGGCATACCACAACCCAGAGTATATACAGCATTTAAAGTTTAAATTAAGAACTGCTAAGGCAGAGAACCTATCTGAAGATGTGGGACAGGGACGCAGCTCAGTGGTCCATCTATTCAGGGGCGGCTGGCAAAGGAAGGTAAGTTACCGCTGGGCAGCTTTCATTCCCGGCATTTATACTGGATCCGGAATGGTGCCATGGGTTGCTGTGTCCCCACCAAATGTAAAGGGCTCTGCAAAAAGAAGAAAATCAGTAGAAACATGTAAGTTAGTTCAGTAAATGGAATTATCATCGTGCTTTAATATTAAGATATAAACATATTCTTGGACCAAATACTGGGAGTACTTCTTGGCTTTGCTGAAGCCACTGACTAGTGCCTTCATGATTACTTTTTATTCCACTCACTGACAGAGGATGACACATGTGATCTTAAGAAGCTCTAATGGTTTTGAATATCTTCATCAGCATAATTGCCTGTGGGTGCGGACCCAAATTACAATCAACTCCAGTGAGAGCTGGCATGGCAACACAGCATCCGTCAGGAAGAGGCAAGCTTCCTCCATGTTCTGGGTGGGCTTTCTACCACTACTTGAGATCAACATTTCATGTTCTTCAAGGAGAGCAGAGGAATTAAGTTCTCCGAGCTTCCAACTTGCAGCCTAAAGGGCAATCATACAAAGCCCACGCCACGCATCTGATTTCGTATCTTTAAAGTATTAATAATCCAGTTTCATATTCATTGTTTTTGTGAGTGGCAGAAAGCAGTTATAATGATTAGGCAATGATGAGACAAAATACTCTTGTAGGTGCGTTAGTGTATAGATAGCACAGCCCCACTAACATTGCTGGAGTTACTCTGCGTTTCCTGAGTTAAAAGAAGATCAATTTACTCATTACATGTTTTATTAACGCTCCTCTCAAAAATTTGCTTCATTATAGATAACCGTAGTTGAGCACAGTTGTTCAGCTGAGTGTGATGAATGAAGGATACAAAGACATGGAATGCCATATAAATGCATGGATCTTTTACCTCCTTCGGTACCGCGTCCAAAAGCACAAATTCATATTTGTATAGGAATAGCACAACGAACAACTGGATTTCCATGATAGCAAACCACCTGCAAGAAAAGGGAGGAAAACGTTGGACCTCCAGCCTCACCATCACACGTGTGTTACCATCAGATAAGAAACAAGGTGTCTTTGACACATTTTACATTCCATGCTTTAGCCCTGCCTGAAAGTTTATCTCCAGTAGGAAAATACGCTGTAGCTTTGTTCGGCTTCATGACTCAGCAAACAACACGAATGTGGCGGCTGCCCCTTCTTTCCCGTGAAACGTTAAACCGACAGTATCCCTCTGACACCCTATTTTAAAACAGCCCCTTATCATGATGGTTTTTTCCACTGTATAAACATTTATGTTCTTCTAACGCTTGCCGACTTGAAATAACTTCACAGGAGTGAGAAGACAGTCAAATATAGAAAAGGCTATATGACTAATTGTGCTATATAAAGTTATATAATACAGCTGGGAGCCTGGTGACATCAGAGTAGCTGTGACAGCGGGAGTTATTATTTAATGCGTCAGTGTTAGAATGCAGTATGAGACCCAAGGGCAGGATTTTTTTTTCCTGTGACACTCTCAAGAAAGGTCTTTCTTAGTCAGTCCAGAGAAGATTTCAGATAACTGCAGGCGAACTCCTCCAGGCTCTTGTTTTTTAAAGTCGATCCATACAAGAGCTTTCTGCATTCAGGCACTAACACAGAATCATAGAATCGTAGAATCTTCACGGTTGGAAAGGACCTTCGAGATCATCGAGTCCAACCATACACACACAGAAAAAACCCTACAATCTCTGACACTATTCACTTGCAGAATCTAGACCTAAGTCTTAAATACCTAGTTAAAATAGTAATACTACCTTGCTCTTCTACACAGTTTATTTTCCATTCTCTGAGAGATGCTGGAAAACTTGGATAAAACAGCTATTGGGGAATTCACTGGGGAGAAGGCCACATGATGGCACATAGCGTCAGGCTGGATTTGGCCTGGCAGGTGTGAGGAGGAAGCTAATAAGCCCCACGTGACGCAGGCTAACTCCCGCAGAGCCATCCAGATCTGCGCCCTGTGCTCTGGCGTGGGAGGATGCTTGTTGGTTTTGGCGTAGCTTCAGACGCAAATTACCTCTGTGATTTCACATTGGAATTACCTCGAGATAGGGAGCTTTTGGTGACTTTGAGCTCGGGGGAATGCAGTGCAGAGATATTTCAATGGAAATTAGCTCAGGTCAGGCAGGACCTGCTAGCCCAAACTCCGTGCCAGTGCACTGTACAAAGGTGGGCTCCTTGCAGCCACTGCACTGGTTGCACTGTGTGGTCCTGGGCTCCTGGTGCCTGAGGTCCTGCCTCTGAACCTCAGTGGTTTGGCACAGACGATGTGGCCAAATGCCAAAACGCCTCTCGGTTGGCCTGGAAGTGGAAATGCTGCATTTACAGGGCTCTGTCCTTCAAACACAGCTGGATGCAAGCTGACCAGCTCTGACACCTCTGTACCCGCAGCGGGGTTCATCTGTCTGCGCGACAACGGATATACCCCATAACTGACTGCAGCACGGCCCAGCGCTAGATCTCAAGGTGCTTCTCCCAGCAGGCTGCTGTTGTTATTCTGCTCTGCAAACAGAGATGCTGAGGCACAAGGATGACAAGCAACACACACATCTGAGGCTGGGCAGAGGGACAGCCCGGGAGTGAAAGGCAGGACTGCAGAGTCCCGGTGCGTTCCTCTCTCCCACAGCACGTTGTTCTGAGCAGAAACCATGAGCTTTCTTGCACCTAAATGCCCCTTAGTTCCCACCTGCCTGTTGTATTCATGACTGAGTCCTAGAGCAGTTTTCCTGTAAAAACTCTGAGTCACTGATGCCTTCCTGTTTCATTTAGTGACGAAGATGTGCTTTCTGACATCTTGCCCCCAGTGCACTGCCATGTCTTGGTGTTGTGCTGGAACCCAGGAGCCCAGCTGTGGACTGACGTCCTGCAGTAAATGGAATCCGAGAATGAAATCACGGCCGTTGTGCTGAAGGGTTTACGAAGTCAGCATAAGATGGGAGACAACAGACAGGCAAGATAAGCACAGTCGCACAGGCAATAGTCACCTGGTTAAATAAAAGTGGCTTCACTGCTATCGAATTTTTCCTCTAAGTAAAAAAGATGGCACGTAAATGGCTTTGTGAGAGCTCTCCCCATGCCAGTTTGCTAGAATATTTGACAAGTTAGTTATTTTCTAGCGTTCAGTTTGATTATCTTTTAATTTCATTATGAACTTTTGCAATGGAGAAATTAAAAGTTTAACAGATTTCATTTATAAATCCCAGTACTGAATTAAATGAAAATGCATTTTAAACTTGAATATCTTTGTTTCATTCAGTCATACCAAGGAAATCTGCAACATAGGATCTAAATACATCCCTTGATTTGATTTCCTTTCTTCTAAGATCACAACATTATTCTTTTTGAATTCTTGCTGAAAAGCAGGAAGGTGTGTGTTACCATGTAGGCTGCCAAAGGCTTTTGAAAGGACTTTTTGTCTGTCAGCAAGAAAAAGATTCTCCATCCGTTGTCTATGCAGAAATGTTATAATTTTCTTTCCAACCACAAACTTATTTTAAAGATATTATCAGAGTCCAGAGAACAGCCTGAACAAAGAAATAGGTCAGTATACATAAACAAGCAGCTTTCAGAAACATCGTTTTGCAGCTTGTCCTGTACCTGCGGATGCCTCTTCTGAATTCCGCTGTCACCCTTGCTGGGAGTGAGCCTGTGCTCGTGTTGAGCTCAGGAATACGGTACAAGTCACGGAGGTAGAGCAGTGAGTGAGCACTTTCCTCCGGCAAGCCTAAATGGTTGAAAGCATTTTAATTCATTTTGTTTGTGTCTTTAATGCCTTCACAAAGTTTATCTGCCAGTTATGTCCAGCCTGCTATAGGCTGCAGATTCAAGAACGCAGATCCTCTGCAACACCCTCCGGATTCCTCAATCCACATGGGACTCTGGAGTTAAATTGACCAGTTTTAAGGATTCTTGGTTACTTGCTTCCTAGAGGAGACCAGGTTTTGAAGGCAGAGAATTGAGCATAGAGATGTTTGAACACAGGAACGAGGAGCAGCTGGCTCCCTGGGACTTGTTCCAGGAAGAGGGACAGCAGAGAAAACAGCAGAAGGAATGCAGGAAGCACCGAGGCTGGCATTGCTGGAGGAGGGAAGAGAGACAGGATCTGCAATTCAAACCATCATGCAATTGCGTGGGCCCTAATGCAAAGGCAAGATTTAAGCAGAGAGGAGCCACTTAAGACATCTGAAGATTAGCAAAGTTGCCAATGGCATGATAGAGGATGGAAAGAGAGTCTCAGACCAGAGAAATGTTCTTTAGGTTAGTTTAGAACTGTTTATGGCAACCTAAATGCCTGTGTCTATAAACTGGCATGTTTGTAAGTGGAAGAACTCTCCCTTGATGAAAAGGTGCCTCAGCAGCGGCAGAACTAGGCTGACTTTCCTCCCTGGGGGACATCCCTTGATATGCTAGTCTCAGATTCTGCTTTTACATCGTGACTTAACCTGTCTTTTCCAGGAATGAAACCGCTTCCAAATCAGTTTAAATAAGGTCCAGATAATGTTGAACATTAGGGGACTTACAAAGAGCAAAGCAATGAAAACATTTTATCTCCAAGTGTAAGAGGAGCCCAGTTCAAGAGAGTTGTTCTCTGCAGGGTTTGGGAATAAATAAACCCCAGCTGTTTCACTGACCTTCCTGGACACTGATGCTTCCCTCCTCCGAATGCCACAAAGCTGTCCAAGAAAGCATTCTTCTCTAAATTTGCCTCTTTCCAACGATCCTGTGGGAAGAAACTTTTTTTTTTCCAAATCAGCCTTATATAAATAAAGCTTAACTTTATTTCTCCGGGCTAAAAATGACCTTGGACAGCTAATCCTCGATACAAAGTTGCACTAATGCCATTTTTTGCATTCAACCTGTTAGTGTTACGGTCTGGATTCAAAAGTCAGCATTACCTCAGGGAAAGAAATGAGGGTCCCATTTGAAACATACTTAGTGCTGGAGGGGTTTTCAAAATCACTCCAAAAGCATTCTTCCTATACCTCCCCATTTTTCTAAACCCTGCGACTTGAGCTATTGAAATGCCCATAAAAATGTGACCTTCTCCTTTTAAATATATGCACATTCAAAGTAAATTTTCACCCAGTACCTTCCCTCAGCCACAAAGTTGTACCACAGCACGCAAATGGCTCACGCACATCTTGCACACGAGCCATTTCTAAGACGCTGTGCACGGATAAATGCAAGGTGTATGAGCCGTCACACAGGAGAAAGGCAAGGATTGCCCAGCCCCGTTCGCAGGTGCAAGCCCAGTGTGTGACAAAAGGAACTCTTCTCAACAAAACCAGCCTGTCTGTACCCAGAGGGCTCCTTGCTCCGCCCTGAGTTGCTTTCAGAGAAAAGGAACAAGGCAATATGGGCTGAAGTTTGGGTGGGTGACACTGACAGCAGTGAATCTCTTGAATGCTGGGTGACAAACTACACCAGCCTCCAGAAACTCAGCGCAACTCTACCAAGGCCTTCAAGCAACACCCTGTCAAGTTTATGGTGGCTAACTCCTCTGATGGAGCCATCTTAGAGAAGATGTAATCTTGTGTTTGTTTATTTTGGATTTTTTTCAGCTTGGGCTGTTTAGAGCTTTCTGAAGAGGAAACCTGTTAGCATCAAAATACAATAAAAGCAAGAAAAAAAACCTCAGCGGTGATGAAGCAAGGCGATTACCATTTGGAATGGCAATGTCCAAGGGGTACTCACCCATTCCTCATGGAAAAAGGGTGAGTTTCTATAAACCGAGCTAGCTCGCTTCTTAGGAATAAAGTTACTAAAGAAATAAGCTGCTACATCAAGGTTTCTGTTTAGGGTTTCAAACAGGCAGGAATTGTTATGAGGGATTTCAAATTGGTAAAGAGTTTTCTAGAAGGGAAGTTTTGTTTAAATTACTCCTTGATGTATTTCTATAAAAAAGACAAACCATTCTATAGCGGATGGTGCTAAAAACAGCAGTTACAAGCCTGCCCACATGGCCACCTGGAGTGGAATAATAATCAAGAAACTCTAGATGAGCTACTGAATTAGAAGAGCTAATACCTACCAGAAATCATCTGACTGGAAAGACCAATAAGCCTGGGCAAATATGTGGAGATGAGCTACACAAACAAATGACAGGCTGAGGGAGTTGGGGGTGTTCAGCCTGGAGAAGAGAAGGCTCCGGGGAGACCTTATAGCGGCCTTCCAGTACCTGAAGGGGGCCTACAGGGAAGCTGGGGAGGGACTGTTTGCAAGGGCATGTAGCGATAGGACGAGGGGCAATGGTTTTAAACTAGAGCAGGGTGGGTTTAGATGAGACATTAGGAAGAAGTTCTTTACAATGAGGGTGGTGAGACACTGGAACAGGTTGCCCAGAGAGGTGGTGGAGGCCCCATCCCTAGAGACATTCAAGGCCAGGCTTGATGAGGCTCTGAGCAACCTGATCTAGTTGAAGACATCCCTGCTTACTGCAGGGGGCTTGGACTAGATGGCCTTTAAAGGTGCCTTCCAACCTAACACATTCTATGATTCTGCGATGACAGCAAGAGGAAAGGTCTTGGAGTTGGGTGCAAAAGTGAAATCAGTGGGGTCCTTCCATGGTGGGTTTTGGATCAAGATCAAAGTGATATAAAATAGTACCACATTATTTGGAATATATAACTGAACTTTAAAGTCTTGCTTATTCCTACAGGCTCCTTGTTTTTGCACATCTTCTCTGTATACAAGGCCATCCTGCAGACAATGGGGAATACCCAACTTTAAGGCAATTTATCCATGTGCTTTTGTGGCGAAATAAGCGAAGAGGAGAAAAGACAGCAAAATACCCACGCTAAGAATGACAACTTACAGGTTTGAACGTTTCTGGGTCAGGAAAATATTTTGGATTCCTGTGTAACCAATATGGCGACAACATCAGCATGTCACCTGCAGGGATGATGTAATTCTGAAAAGGAGAAAAAAACTCTAAGAAAAGAGAAAATCATGGGTTCAACTAACAAAACAGTCCCTCCTTAGTACTTCTCTTCCATCAGTAGAAGGTCCTAACAGAGGGCAAGTGAGGGTGGTGAAGCCATGGTGGACATATTACATGTTTGAAGCTTCTTCTTGCTGTTGGCCTTTTCTCCATAAGTAAGACCTAAACAGTGGAGAACGTGGAAAGACTATTTTTGTTCTAATTTGGTTTCTCAGGTAGAGAAATAATAGAAACGTTATTTCTGTCTTTCCTGCTTCTTGATGTATTGTATGAACTGCTATTTTTTGCTAAATCTTTTGTTAAGCGCTTCCTTCAAAATGCAAAGCAATTCACAGAAAGTCTTATATGACAGTAGACCTTTATGGGACTTTCGTAATTTCTTAAATAGGAATGAGTGGTGATTCCTTAAGAGAATGTTTTTCTCCCAAACATTTGTTTGTTAGACTACTGAACACTGGCACTTCCCTTCTGAATGGCAGTGAGGAGGACAAACAGAAAACGAGTTTTATCAGTTAGTAAATTGTGGTCCCTTCTACGGTATTTGTTGTGTCTGATTACTATTTCATATACCACCTGCACAGTATCTTCACCTCAATTCAATTAAATCTAAAGTAAATTCAAAATTGAAGGCAAGACTGTGAGCAAGAGAAGCAAAATCACTCTTAAATTAATGGTGATTAAATTAATGATGATGAATAGATCTGTTAAACTGAAACAGAATATACATGAGAGATTGTGGAATATCTCTACTATCTTAATTTTACACAGATCTTTTAGGAGGCCCCTTTCCAGACAAATCATAGAGTATCCTTTTGGGGAAAAACAAAAACCAATAAAACTCACCTGAATTTTTATTGGATTTACCACTTTCTTTGTGATTGCACCTGGAGACCTCAGCCGTATGGCTTCCAAAGTGCACCATTTAATAAAAGGGAGCTTCTTAAGCTCCTCTTCAGAGACTTCTATTTTATCTTTACCTGTTGTGGCATGAGAAAGAAGACTGTGTAAAAATGAGATTTCATACTTGTTTTGATACACGCTGACATGTCTTGCTTTAGACCTTCTGATATAATACCTCAAGACTTTAAGAGTTTTTACCCAGAAGTTTTCTTTATATTTCTTTATATTTCAAAGTAAATAAATGGACCAAAATCAGTACAATTAAGAAAAGCTGTTGAAGAGAATTTAATAACTCTAAGGTAGCTGTAGGTATGGTATTGGCCAGAAGAGGCCGAACAAAGGTCATCTTGGAAGTTAAGAGTCCCTGAACTTTTTCACTACTTTGGTAGGACGCTGCATGGAAATCTCACGGACCGTAGGCACCAAGAGTTCTTGGGCTATGTTAACACCAGCAAATAAAACAGGGCCAGGAGAAAGGCTTAAGCACTGGTTCATGATTATCCTTATTGGTTAATTACTGACATGTTCCTTGATGTGGTTTTGATCCATGCCAACTAAGAGTCTTCCATGAAAGTCTAAGCAGGGTTCAGGGGACTGCATATCTGAGTGGCTGCTCCCAGTGGGTGACTGATTTTTGAAGGAAAGACATTAGTCATGTGGGGGTGACTCGTGCCGGACAAACTGGCCTCAGATGAGAGAAAAGAGAACAGTTCCTGACCTGTTTTTCCACAGAATAGCTGTAACTCTGGGGAACATCACACCATGAAAAGCAGCTGAATTGAAAAACCTCATCTGACCCTATCATAGAGGCATGAAAAAACCACAAGGCTGGTTAATACAAATCTAGATCTAAATGATAGGTGTGGAATGAAGAGACAGGTACATACGGTTCTTTATCTTGTGATAACATCAAAGGTGTTTTTGCTTAAAAATATGTCTTGAGCCTATACAGAGTCAAGAACTCAGAGCTGAACTCTATGTTGTCAGTAGTACCCTCAGCAGCAACATTCATTATTCCCAGCCATGCACCACTGGCCATGTGTTGGGCCAACACAGAATCAATAATTTCTAGGTTCCAGAAGGACGCGATCAGATTTATTACCTGCTTTGCCAAAAACAGAAGTCAGGTCTTCCATGATTTTCTTGTAAATGGAAGGATAAGAGAGTATGAAAGCAAGGGTCCAAAATGCAACCTAAACAGAGATGAAAGTACTTTAACTCAGGAACATGGAGCGAATTGCAGTATATTTGTAGCAAATCACAGAGGCAGGTGAAAACATTTGTACGTCTTTGGATGTGCTTGTTGTAGCTGGGATGCACAGGGAGCTGTGCTTCCAGGGTAAATCCACATCTAAGGGCCCAGATCTTGGGAGATTAGGTCTAGTCATCTGCTGTGTATTTATCTTCAGTGAACGTTATATAGCTTTGGCTTTGAGCTTTGAAACACAGAATCCTTTCTTTAATTTCAAATAACTAGGTGTTAAAATGAATTACTAAATCATTATGTGTGATTAGATTTAGCTGCATGAATGGAAGAAAAATTAAACAGTAAATTCCTACTAATATTAGCAGAAATGAGGTTAAATAATTTGCAGGGCACTCTCACAGTGAGTCACACTAAAATGGGCAGGAAAAGTTTTAATTAACAGCAAAACAAGCAGTAGTAGATCCCCTTTAGAAATAATTTACTAACTGATTATGCAATGAAGTTGAAAATCAAGGAATTTAGGAAAGGAGAAAATCCTCTTAAGCAGGATGAAACCAGAAGGACTCTCAGCCCTGCCAGGAGTCTCTCTCCTCTTGCTGAGCTAGCGGGAGATGCAGTCTGCACACAGATCTGGTCGCGGGCCATCTGTGCCGGTGAGGGATGAGAACTCTTACTGTTTTTTCCCAAATAGCCCCATGCGGATGCAGCCCTCCTTCTGCACAACAAATCTGGCAGCTTAGTCTTCTTGTAGAGCACTTGGACACCGTGGCTTCACTTCATGGGACGAGGAGGGATGACTGAATTGTTTCAGATAAAAGGGTTTAATGCACTTGTAAAAAAATCCCCTTGAAAAGTCAAAGGCCTTTTTTCATTATTCCAGTCACCAGAACAGTCGTCGTGACTATTCTGAGAAACAACAAAATATCTGTATGTCTATTTACAGCTGAATATTACAGGAGTAAGTAATGATAGTGTTGTGGAAGGAATGTCAGTTATCCTGATAACAGACAGCAGGCTGTGCCTCTCACTTATACCAACATGTGAATCCATAGAAACCTCACTGAAATGGATGAAATTCCTTTTGGGCAAATTGTAGTAATACCCACTCCAGAAAAACCATAGATATATCCATTAGGAGTACATATAAAAATAACTCACTATCATTTTTTTCTGCATCACATCTGTAACAGACATAACTGCGCTGGAAAGAGCTTAGTAGTCATGGTAAATAAAGGATGTTTTTTTTGCTGCTATGGATTTTTCATCTGAGAAATTCCTATAAATGTCTTTGGTCAGCCTAAGGTGTGCTAGATCTATTGGGCTTGTTAGCATACATGTATCTGTTTCATTAATCCGTCAAATCCGTTTCTAACATAGACAAAACTTAAGTAGCAGTAGAATCAAACTATTCCTTTTCTTCCCCTGAAGCAACATTGCCATTTGTACGGCAGATGCCCCAAAGCAAAAGAGTCAAAATCACTCAAGGATTTACACAGAGATGAAGTTACTCTATATTATGGTTTTGATATTCTTTACAATTGATAACACCAGGCTATTTAAAATAGAGTCCCTACTACAATACAGCCACAGTGCTTTAAAATAGAGTTAAATGCTCTTCCCATCTTAAGGCTGTGATCTGAATAGTTATGAGACATATGTTCCCGAAATGCTACGATAGGGACATAATAATTTAGGAAAAATACAAGCAGAGCTTTTCTTGTCATTGCTTCTGTGACATTGCAGCCTGGGTATATTTGTAGTGATCCATGTGGGCATGATAATCCCTTCTTTGGAATACATGCGGTGTGTGTGACCTCTGGTTCAAAGTCTTTGCTTCCCAAATACAGGCTTTTGAGCAGGTTGGAGAGAATGTGTTTCTCTAGCTGAGGTACTTACAGGGACAGCATTTGCTTGGGAAGCCCAGAGCATCATGAGACCGTAATTGGGACCCAGATGTTTTCCTTGCAAGTTATCCAGGAGATGTTGCAGTAGTGTCTGTTATAAATGAAAGATAATAATGCGTATTTCCAAAAATATATTAAAATGTAGTTTAGGGTAGGGCTTACTAAAATTCAAGGATATTAACATAAGACTAATTTATCAAAGAGAAGTAAAGTTAGTTATGGGTTTTTTGCAGTCACAAAGTAGAGATCATAGCTCTTAAGGGAAATTGAGACTCATAGGCAGAGGGCCAGAAGAAGTCAGTGCACCACGTGAATCCCTACTGAATACTTGCACTGCCCTCCATTTTCTTAAAGTTTTTAGGGAATCTGCTTCCATTGCTCCCCATTGTTGCTTGTATGTGGAAGACAGAAAAAAGAAATCTCTATTCTTTTTTAATTCCTGCTCTACTTTTCTACTTTAAAGAACCCGAAAATGGGACTGAACAAGTTGAATGAAAATGAAGAAAATGTTCTCTCTGTTCCTGCCAAAAAGGTTCTTGTTATGAAGAGATGGTCTGATATATCAGCAAAGTCCCTAGTTCCAGGTGCTTTGCTAGTGACCTAACCAATGACTTCAATGGCTTGATATTTTTTGAAACTATGGCAACTGTGTAATGTTCTAGCATCGGCTTTTGCTTATAGTATTTACTTAAATATTTACAGGGCAACCACGCCTTCAAGGCAAAGCTTCCTGTCTACTTTTCAGAGGTGAAAAGGATGACCTTGAATAAAAAAGGACCGCTCTTTTTTCCAAATTCCCACCCAATCTAAGACAGCAAGTATGTGCCTCCTATTTCCTGCACCTTCCTACCTCCCACCACCCCCTCTCCAGCCCTCTCTTTCTTTCTATTATTCTGGTTTATTTTATGAAAGAAATTGTGGTATGTAAAGCTTTTAAAGTCCAAATAAAACCTGGTTTGTTTAATGATCTGTTCTATAACCATTTGGTAGATCAAAATTCCCAGGCCAGTCTGCCCTCGCGTTTGTCAACTGTAGAGATGGAATTCCTGCCATAGCTAAGGAGAATAACCAGGGGGACAACTTATCACAGCTTTGACACAATCAATATTTAGGGTACTTGGCATCCAATCCAGTAATCTGCTATTTTCTACTAGTCTGGCTGCTGGAGGATCTACTCACTCTACACCAGGGTTTAAAAATAGTACATGTAAGGTTTTGAAATTTCACAGCGCGGTGCCCTCAGAGAAACAACTGAAGAGGTCTTTCTCTCACCTCTTTCAACTGCTCACTGCAGCTGCGATACTGGAGGCTGGCAATGGGTCATAGCTCTGAACCCTTGGCTTAAAATTCCCCGGAGAGAGATGTTAATTGTCAGAATTGTAGGAAATAAACTATATTGAGGAGTAGGACTCAAAATTATGGGTCTGATCTAATGTAGGTCACAGCAATACTGGACAATTAAGGTACAGCTATCAAAGCTGACATATTTAGCTTATTTCTTCCAGTACTGAAATAATTCCTGGCCTCCATCGCTTCTATCAGAATATACAACAAAGTCATCTTCTTTCACTGCCTTGGATGTTTACCTTGGATGTGGTCTCTGAAGGGTTGGTCTTTTCAGCATCTGACACTACTTTCTCAAATAATTTTAGAAGCCATTTTTTGGATTTAGACCAGTTCCTGTAAAGAAAAGCAACAAACAAGGAGCACTTAACTGAGGCAGCACAAACCAACATTTCCTTTTCCATGAGAAGGACTCCTTGGTTTCTCTCCAAAAGCCCCTGGGCAGAGGTCAGTTGATGAATACCCGAGTGTCAATCTGACAGTAGTGTTGACTTCACCTTGGTCAGAACTCATCTTGCAGCCAGGACCTGTGACTGCAAGACTCCTAGATTTTCGTATCTATTCCACTGCGGGTTTTCATTGTGGCTTTGGACAATTGTTTAGCTCAATCTTTTCAAGAATGACCTCCCCTAAGAACATAAAGGCCACATTTTTAGAGCATACTTAGTTCTTTCTGAAGGCTATTTGGAGGTGCTCAAGGTGCTGTCATGGCCCTGAGAGCACTGACAGGCTCCCTTCCTTGGAGTTCCTTGGCCCACTTCCCTGGGCAGCCTGTTCCAATGCTTGAAATGCATGAGACAAAGTCAGAACTTTTTTGAAACACCTAGCTGAAAGCCTGCCTGATCCAAGGACACACCATCGATAAAGACAGTACATCATCCTCCAGGGAAAATCTCTCTCGCGGTTGATATCCCAACAAGCAAAATGCCTGTAATGCTTGCATCAAACATCATCTCTGCTCCGTTACCTCAGGAAGCACTCGGGCATCTGAGAAGCATATTCGAAGTCCTCATCATACTTCAGAAAATGTTCTTCAAACTCCTTGATTTCACTCTGACTTGTCGGGCAGATACCTTTCCCAAACAAAGTGTTCACCACTGCTGGATACATGACGTACCTGCAAGGACAAGATCCCCATGACTTACAGGCTATAGGGAAGGACACGGCGTGTTGAATTGCCAACACTAGAAGTGCGGGACTCAAGCATTGCACCAGTATGGAAGGGCTCACACAAGGCTCATACCTCACTCACACCCTTACTGCAGATTTTAAGCAGAGGCTGGGAGATACGTGGACCTCAGGCTAGTCCTCTGCATGGGGCTGAACTTCATCAGTTAGCGTTTGGTCACTTGAGCAGTGACAGAAAGGCTCTGGGCACTGAGGTCCCCTTCTCCCCATTAACCACCCCTCTTATTTCAGGTTAACCCATGTGGACCTTCCCGGCATTGCACAACCCCTTCTGCAACCAGAGACTCCGAGAAATCCTCCCTCTGGCTCCAGCTTTGCTGGACTGAATAATGCTTTTTTTGCTTTATTTTATCTCACCCCTCCCTGTTTGCTCCTCTGTTATCCTGCAAACCCTGTACTCAAGAGTACAGGCCACTTCACCTGTACTCTTGAGCTCTGAGAAGCCCTTATGCGTCTTTGCTGGGTTCCAGCCACTGCTAAACACATATTTCAGGCAATGGCTCTTTCATTTTCTTGCTTTTCTACAGATCATAAGGAAGATGGAGCCACCTGCTGGCTCTATGGATTTAATTTTGAAGCAGTTAAATAAGAGTTATCCAGGGCATTGCATTCCAATTCTATCCTGTGTTGTCTGGCAAAACCATAAGAACAGATTACATTCAGCACAAATTTACTGTGGATGACTTATGAATTCTGTAGCTTACCATCTAGCCTATGACTTTTTTTTCATTTTAGACAAATAGCATCAGATTCAGATTTGATGACCGGTCTCCATGACAGCCACGGCAGTGGGAAGAACGCCCTGTTCCCCAAGGCTGCAGCAGGGATGCAGCAGGGATGCAGCAGGGAGCCAGGCATGCTTCACGTATGAGCTGTACACCCATGCCACCATGGGCACCCATGCCTTGTGTGGACCACAAGAACAAGAGGTCCATCCCTTCCCTCAGAAACTTGAGCCCAGGTAAAAGACCACGGGCGGATTCAGACAACGGAATAACAAGAAAACATGAGCCAATATTAGCATTCCAGGCAGTGGCGTAGCACGCTAATGATTCCTTGACTCTGTTTTTTTACAAGAAGCCGATGTGACTTTGATCTCAGAAGCCAGGTGGGGGAACACCATGGGATGTGGGGGTTTGCATCCCAGTATTGAGACCAGCGGGACCGAGGGCTGGAAGGTTTCAAAGCCCCTTTCCCCTGCGTCCTTCCCCAGTTAATCCAAACTGCAGTAATTGAAGTGGCAGGTTTAGCTGCAGTAAAAAGCTGTACCTTAGATGTATTATGCAGAAAAAGTCAGCAAAATACAACCTGGATGTGAGGTCTTAGAAATAGGTCCAAGCCAAAGGCAATATTCAACTTGTAGTCCTGATGGACGGGTAAGATCTAGGTGTTGTCCCAGACGATCAGGAAGAAGGAGGAGTTAAAAGCTCTGTTGTTGTCCCATGAAACTGTCAGTAAAGGGACTTTTTTTACATGAAGGATGAAGTTTTGGCAGCAAAGTCAGTTGTAGAGATCTTATTTAAGTTTTGGGCTAGGCTTGGCCCAAAACACACAGGGAAAGTTTTCATCCTGCTGAAGATCAAGCATTTTGTCTGTTCTTAAGTTCTTCATAAAGACACGGAGCTTTTTATGCCATCTTTTGGGAAACAGGTTTTGTTGGAAGATGCTGTGTTTTCTTTTTTCTTCCAAATAGGCAACTGAGATGTTTCTCCTACCTGGGAGAAACACCTTTAGATAAAAGATGTTTAGATGTCCCATGTAGGACAACCATGTGTTACATACAGATGTGCTGCAAAATTCCCTTACCTAACCAGGTCGTTGAGGTCACCTGTGCCCTCCATGCCCAGCTGTGCCATGTGCTCCTGTAGTTCCTTACACAAAGTACCCGTGAACATGTGCAGATTAGAAGGACCCATTTTTCCTTTCATCATGCTGTAGAGGTTACTATGGTTCTGATAAAATGCTTCCGCAGGGACAGAAACTAAACACAAAAAGAAACAGAAACATGTTTTGGAAAGTAGATGAAGTAGATTTTCATGGAAAGAGAGAGTGAAAATTTTTACACTCGTGACTCTAATTGAAATGCCTTAACCCTCATTTTCCTAGAGTGAAATTCCCAGAAAGCTTCGTTCTAACCCTGTAAAGATTTTGCTGAGCCCTCTGCCTCTACCAGTCTGTGTAACATCTTCCTGCCTCATGAAGCTTCAGTGCCAGAAGCAACAAACCAGAGATTTCCCCCCAGCTTCAGTGTGCCTGTACAGAGATGCGCGTGCTCCGCAAAACTGACTGAAATTAAAAATAAATTAATCCAAGAAAAAACAGTTTTTAGGTCTTCATGCTATAGTACGTTGTCTCAGTCATAACAGGAGAGGCTGAGAGAGCTTGGACTGTTCAGCCTGGAGAAGAGAAGGCTCAGGGGGATCTTATCAGTGTGAATAAATATCTGGTGGTGGGAGTAAAGAAGATGCGGCCAGGCTCTTCTCAGGGCAGGAGGCAATGGGAATACAGGAGATTCCACTGAGACGTAAGAAAGTTTTTATTGTGAGGATGGTCAAACACAGGAACAGGTTGCCCAAGGAGGTTGTGGAGTCTCCATCCTTGGAGATACTCAAAACCCAACTGGACGCAGCTCTGAGCAAACTGCTGCCACTGACGTTGCTCTAAGCAGGGCTTGGAATGGGTGATTATCAGTGCTGCCTTCCAGCCACGGGGATTCTGTGATTCTATGATATAATCTCTCTGCCATGTTGCTTGTCTCTCATTGCACAGTCCAAAATTGCCAAACTACTCAGAGAATTCCTGTCTGTGCCATTCCACGTGGATACAAGCACATGAGCTGATGGAGCATGCCACTACAGATTAGATACACACCTCATCCCTTTCTAATGACTGTTTTATTGCAGGGTAACATCTAATTATTGCTGCAAGCTGATTTGCAAATTAAGTACTAGGACAACATACTATTGCTCCAGACCTTGTACACAAAGGTGGAGCGTGTAGCCACAGAAAAGGACCTGATTTCAAACTGGGGTTACTTAAGGATAAAAGTAATAAGAGTCCCTGGATCTGAAACCTTTGATCCCTTGAGACTGAAACCAAATCACTTCGCAGGCTTACAGCGCTGGATCCATATGAAGGAATTTCACCTTCATTTCGTAGCATGGTCATGGGTTAAGATAAGCATTTAAGACACGGTCAAAAAGCCAATGGGCTTTGGATTGGGCTTTAATGTTCCTGGGTAACTGGATTTGATTTCCATTTAAAAAAGAGGTAGGTCTCATTTACCTGCATTCTCGACAGCTGGTTGTACTGCCTGTTCAAAATTTAAGTCTTTAGATTTAAAAAAAGCTTCAGATCCTTCTTCATCAGTCACAAAAGTATACCGTTTTCCCAGAGCGAATATTGTGAATACAGGCCCATGCTGGAACAAACAAAGATTTCATATTACTGTATTGTTAACGCGTCTGACGGGAGCCCCAGCAGGGATTCAGCGCTGACGAGAGGTGTGGAGGCAGGACCTGGTCCTCCCTGCTCTCTCTACACCTTGGCTCAGAAGTGCACAAAGACGAACAGGAATCAGATCAAAACCTGTCAACTTAGGGACCAGAAGGGAACATCACAGGGGCGTGCCTGACGTCTTGCAGAGCAGAAGAGATTCCTTCCCCAAGATCAATATTTTATATTTGAATTACATTACAGTTAAAAAATTACAACCTACCTGGATTTAAAGAACTCAAGTGATGGATTCTCTAGTGCATCCCTTGGCTGCCTCAGCAAAGTACCCACATTGTAAAAATCCATAATCCTACTTATTTGAATCTACATTTTTTTAACAAGAACTCCCCACCCCTGCATCCTTTTAATATTTTTTTTAATTATTTTATAGTTTAAACGTTCTGCCAATACAAAAAATCTCTTTCTTGTACAGGCGTTTAAAGATTAATACCAAAATATGTAACAACTTCGCTGAGACTTATATTCAGGGAAAGTTTTCGATACCATAAATCATTCTTTCATTTTCCCTTAACCCTAGCCTCCTCTCAAAAATTTCAGCAATAGGTATTCACTTCTGAATTCCTACATTATGAAAAAGATCACTGGTATTTGTAGATACTCTAAACTAGCAAACAAATGTGCGGTACCTACTGGCTGTTAGATTTCGGCATAAAAATCAAAATCTGGAAATGAAGCACCTTTAGCATCTTTTTCTTAGTGGAGGCGATTTCTGTTCACATGCAACAGCCCTGGAAATCAAAAGCCCAGCGTTCACATTTATATGCACACCACTTTCTTTTGGCCAAGTTATTGTACCTATGGAAAGGTTTGGGGGTTCCTACCGTCTCTTGGCATATCAGGAAACCTGATTTTCTTTTCCAGGTTACATTGCTGATAAGGGTCAGAAAAAGGTTTCTGTTGATCTCTGTGGAGTACTGAAAAGCCTTGAAACCTCCTTGCTCGCACGGCTTATGCTAGTGACTTTAACCATTTCTCTTGTTGTTTGTGTCTGTATTGTAAAGCCTGTTTCATCCAAAGCTCTTTGAAGCCAAGGAAAAGATTCCTCTTGATATCAATTGAATTTTGATTCTGTCCTTCAACTGCAAATTATTAAAGAAAGAATGACTGTTTAAACTCTCTGGGTGATAATAAAAAAAATATTGTTTTAATAACAGCCAAACTGCTAAGGATGGGTTTTTATGGCTAACAGGAGGTCCTCATCATCAGGCTGGATAAAAATCACTGAATTTATACCGTGTTTTAAAAACAGATTTTTTAAAATTTTAAATTAACATTAAAATGTACTTAAACTAATTTTAAAATAAAATCAAATCGGAACTAACAGCAACCTGCAATAAAACTTAATTATTCAATTAAGGTCGCACTCAATTAAAGATTGAAACACTTCATATTAGATGATTACATGTGAGCAAGATGCCCAAGCTCCTGTTACAGCCAATAGAGATCGGGTCTATGCGGTCAGGGGAGCCTAAAACCCAATTCATCTGAGCAGCTCCTGCACGCCTCTGTTTATGAAGGTGACCTGAAGTGCCCTTAGACTCCACTAACAGGACTGACTGCGTGTCCACTGACCACCAGTAAAGCTTGGACGTCTTGTGTACCTGTAAACACCTACACAAACAGCCTGGTGTTGAACCTCATCCAACGTACTGCAATCTATTTAGAACAACTAAAATTAAACCAATATTAAACGAAGTTGGAATTACAAAAAGAACAAGTCGGCTTCGTTGAACAGCACAATGGTGGTGGATATTCAAAAACATGTCTTTCAGACAGCAGAATTTTGTGCCCAAACAGGAAATTACAAATAAATACGATATCTAATAAATTAAATGTAAAATTAAAATACTAAAAATTTAAAAATGCTAATAAATTAAAATATTAAAAAAGGTTTGAGGATCAAGATGCTGATGGCAATCCCCACCCCCAATAATAAAGGCTTTTCCAAACATACCAGATGCAGGAGCTCTCCCAGAGTGTCGCCGAGCCTGATAAACGCTCAAGGTGTAAAGAAACCAAGTGGGGAAGCAACCTGAGCTAGCAATTGCATCAGTTTAAGACAAGGACCACCCTGGAGCCTTTCGCTGCGAGTGATGGACTGAGATCTTGTTTCGAAGGAAGTATTAAGTAGAATAGAATTAAACAAGTGCCGGGTAAATCAGTGGTAAAATATTCCAACTCAAAACTCCAGAGGGATTAAAATATGAAGTTGCAGAACTACCTACCGTGATCCGTTAAATCACCCTCAGCAATGGGAGGACAGACACGCAAACGTGGTGCCTTTCTAAAGGACTCCTGAAGGAGGACCTGGGAAGCTTCAAAGAGTCATTCCAGTACTCAGCAAATTTTTACAAGCGTTATCAAAGACCAGGATTAGTAGCGGATAAATAGGATGTACTGAAGAAGAGCCCACTGCAGCTTTTAGGATATGTGGCCTTAAATATATTCCTAATTCATTCCTTAGGAGAAGGAATTAAAAGTTTGCGCATAATCTGGAGTCATTTGGGAGTCTAAACTATGAGGAGACCTTGAAACATCACAGAAGAAGAATGGCTAGAGGAATCATATTCTGAAATGACCCCAAGATCTATTATACAAGCGCTAATAACTAATTTAGAGCTCTCGTCTTGCTAGGAAAGGAGTGGAGAAAGGACAGCAAGTATCTAAACCCATCCTGGGCTCACACCTTCAATTTAATGTGTGTCTCTGCCCATTCCATCTCTGCCCATCAGGTTACACTGAGCTAGAAAAGGCAAAGGAGTGGACAGCAAGCATGAATGAAATGTTCAGTAAAAGGAGACGAAGTCAAATTAGATCCCAGGAAAGGTGAAAAGAGAATAATTATTCCCAGTTTCTCATAATGCAAAAGCTAATGGGCACCTATTAGAAGCTAGCTTTCTTCATATGGTTCATGGTTAAATTATGGATTCATTGCCCTGGGACGCTGTGGAAGCCAAAATTACACACAGGGTAAAAAAGGGGATTAGGCTATCATAGTCAGGTCACCTGGGTGCAAATTCCAGCCTAGGAAATCCGTAAACTGTTGACAGCCAGTAGCTGGGAAGGAAAAGCAGAAGGCGGCATTCTCTCTGGGTGTGCTCCTTACACCCTGTTGCTGAGCATCTACTAATAGCTGCTATTTGAGACAGACACCTGAATAAACACATTTTTCATCTGTCCCAGTGTAATTATGCTAATGGTCCAATGTCACGAAAACAGCTACTGGAACAAGCTGTCAAGCAGTTCGACATTTACCATCATTGTGTTACGGGTGGGTACCAACAAAGCATGGGCATTGCCTGCCAAAACTATGTCCCAGTTTACCGCTCTGTCTGAAACAGCATTTAAGGAGATCTTGATGACATATAAAGATAGAGAAAGCAAAATAAAAATCCTGTTAGGATTTAGGGCCTATGAAACTGCTTTCAGGTCTGAAAGCTCTTTCTTTCCCAGAGACTGGGAAACACCACACCAAACAGCAGTGCCATGATGAGAGGCAGATCTGAGCTTGCGTGAAAGAGACACTCCAGAGAAATAAAAACTTCAGAAGGACATTCTGCAAAATACCAAAGGAAAGAAATCAGGGAAACAGCCAGGCAGGGAGCAACCACTCTCAGCTGCAGTCCTGCCAAGGCTCATGTTGGGAGGTATGTGCGCCCCGCTGGTTTTCTCTCCCTTGGCATGCATACACACATGAGTTCAATGACATGTCCCCTCTCTCTCAGGGACTTTAGAATTTTGGTCTGTGCACAGGACCAGGGTCACAGACCATTAGCAACTCAGCTGTGGACACTGTCTTCAGAAACGCTCCACCAAAAGCCTTGTCCTCTCCTCCAGCCCGTTTCCCCTCCACCAAACCTCATGCAGGATGCATGTCCCTTGCCATGTAACCCAGCCAGCCACCCCTCACCCAAGCACACGCAGCGAATAGGGCTGAGAGGCATCTACCTGACTCCCGAGACACAGCACCATGCCCCGAACGCAATCAACACACTGAGAGTGAGGTTTGGATCCACAGGTCCATACAACAGTGCAGAACAACCTCATGGGTTTAACTGAACTTTTCTTGTTAGCTTAATTAGCAAGCTGTTGAGAAGCATTTGAAATTCCTTACTAATTCTTACCATGTTTGCCAAGCAGAGTGAGGAACCACATCCTTTGAACCCCTCATGAAGCAGCTCTTGCGTTGTATGGTGGCTCCAGTTACCCACCCTGCTCATCTCAGACCACCTGCAAAATTCCTCTAACTAGCCAGGCAGCTTTAGGAGGAAGAGGTGGTATCTTTTATTAGCCCAGAGATTAAATATTTTACTAGAGCAGAGATCTTTCTTTTCTTAGACCCACTGATGACACAAGGGGAAAACCAGACAATCCTTCCAGCCCACGTCGTCTTCTGCAGGAGGAAAACAGAAGCAGCGAACTGCAAGCAGAAGCAGTGGAAGTCTGGTGTGTTACTCCAGGGCTTGAGAGAAAAAGCAGTGAGGCATATACACAAAAGGGACAATAGTAAGAAAGTTAACTGTTTAAGACAGAAAAAGAAATGAGTGTCACTTTGTCAGACTGAAGGATTAATCCAGGGAAGGAATTTTCTAATTGCGAAATTATTGCAGATGTTTTTTGCAACCCTTGTAATGCCCGTTAATGACCCCTCTGGCAGCAGCACCTGTTATTTGCATTGGCTCTAGGATGCTACAGTGCCTACTCCTTTAAAAGGGAGGAGGCAGGAAAAGGCTTATTTTTCCTGGCCTCAGCACTTGGTGCCAGTGTGGGAGGTGGGAAGGGAGGGGGACATGCCTGGGATGTTTAAGGAGAGAAAGGGGATAGCGAGAGATGATCGTGCTGCATGCAGGCAGCCAGCCTGGGGGTGACAGATGGAAAGGACCCTCTTGGCCCTGGGGGACCAGCAGGGAGAGGTCACAACTCATAAGGACGCTGAGTTGCTGGACTAAGAAAAGAGTCAAAGGAAAAGTCCTATCTGCAAGCACACAGTAAAGGGGAGATATGTAAGAAAGCCTTTTCTTTCAGCTTTGCCTTATTTTGAGTTTTCTCCTATTGAAAATGTTTCTTGTCCCAACAAAATCTGGGGTTTGTACAGTCCTTCTGGTGGTTCTGGTGTGGTTCAGATGTGGCAGCAGCTGCCACAGCACCAACAGCGGCGTAAAGGGTCCCCAGGCAAATGAACATCAAAATTAATGGACCCAGAGCCACTAAGTTAGCATTTCTACTTCGACGCACTCTTCAGTACGTAAAAGTTTTGCTCATTCAATCTGTGAATGAACTCCCAAAAAGAACTCTTCTGTCAGGTTTGTTTTAAAATTTCATCTAAGAGATTTTGCTAAAAGTTTCCTGGGAAAAAAGGCAATTAAAGGCAAGCTTAAGTCATGGTGAAACATAGAATCATAGAGTCGCCTGGGTTGGAAGGGACCTTTCAGATCATCTAGTCCAACCATCAACCTAACTCTGACAAAAACCACCACTAAACCATGTCCCTCAGCACCACATCTACCCGTCTTGTAAACACCTCCAGGGATGGTGCCTCAACCACTTCCCTGGGCAGCCTGTTCCAATGCTTGATAACCCTTTCAGTGTAAAAATTTTTCCTAATATCCAATGTAAACCCCGCCTGGCAAAACTTGAGGCCGTTTCCTCTTGTCCTATCGCCTGTTACTTGGGAGAAGAGACCGACCCCCACCTCACTACCCCCTCCTTTCAGGCAGTTGTAGAGAGCGAGAAGGTCTCCCCTCAGCCTCCTTTTCTCCAGGCTGAACACCCCCTGTTCTGTCCCCAAAAGGCATTGCACTGGAAAGGACAGTTTGGCAGGCTGCCTTAATTTGGTTGCCACCAGGATTTGTTTCCACTAGAACAAGGAGGTTCTCTAACAGCCTTGCATCAGAAGAGTCAAAGAAATATTATGACTGGTTTTTTTGAGTGAGGCTTGGTTAGTTTAGTATGTCGCATGGTTTCTGAAATAGTAGGAGAATGGACTGGAATGAGTTTTCTTCCAGTCCTACGTTTCTGCCCTAAGACGAATGAACAAGTAACTGATCATGATTTGCATAGATGAAAGACACAGGAAGGGCATAGCAATGTAAGGCTAAAACCGGCCTGTTAAACTCAAAGAAGCCAAGGAACATGAGGCACATGAGCTTACTCTAAGGTGCACCCAATGTGCTTTAATACAACACCGACAGCTCTTGATGTTCTTACACCGCGTACTTCAGCTGCTTCTACTTGAACCTCTGCTTTCATTTAACACCATGAGTTTAACAACCATGGCTGCAGAGAAGTACTTACAGATATGAAATCTAATAGTTGAAAATGGGAAAGAAAATTTTAAACATCCATGAGTTATTAATATTTTTTTTTTTCAAATTTCAGGATGTTACAGGCGTTTCCGCTTTAGCTAGTTTTTGCAAGTAGTGGGCCGTGCGATCCTTCAGACCCTTCACCTGAAGCTGACCATATCGCATCAGTAGCAGGTGGTATCGCCACCGAATGAAAATGGGAAGATGGGGTTTATGTCAGTTAGTATTAGCTGCCTAGAAATTAAACATCTAATCTAAATTAATCATTTAGGCTCTCCCTATCAGACAGACATAGAGAAAGAAAGGCATGTCCAGGGGGTAAATTTTCACACCCGTCTTTCAGGATGGAAAAAGGTGCCTGCCAAGCATGCCTGTGCCTCTCTTGAATGTTGAGGGACACCCGCTGCTACTCAAAAACCTCGCCTAACTTTAGGCACACAAATAATTAGTCTCCTGGTCCCAGCGCCTGGCACAGGGCTTTCCACATTATTTGAAACCAAGATTAACATGCAGCCAGACTGCAAAAGCGAAACAGCAGAGGTGCTGGGTCCAAACAGGATGATCACAGCACAGAGATCATGCCTGGATCGCATCCACAACTCAGCAACGTTACTGGTACAAAGCCGATCCTTCACCAGCTAAATGCTTCTGATGTTACAAAATGTGACAGGAAAGGAGCAAACTTAAAGCAGAAGTTTCTCCTCGCTTTTCCCCTTGCAGGCAGCCACCCTGAGCACGCACCCACAAGCAGGCACGCCGCCACAGCCATTACCTTGCTTCTAGCTTCCTCTATAAACTCCAGAGGAGCTTTCCCAAACTGAAACGCAGCTCCAAACCAAGGGATCCAGCCCCTGATGCAAGGAGGGGAGCTCGGCTTTCTCAGCTGAGACAAAACAGCCTTGACAATGAGAAGTCCCAGGATTGCTGCCAAGAGGAGAGCAAGAGCCATTTTGCCTCTTCGCTGCCTGCCGCAGCAGCTGCTCCGCCTGCTGCAGCACCCGGCACGACCGCGCTGGCCGGGATTACTGCAGTCAATGAATAGAGGGCCTCTTTTATCAGTCTTGCCAGCTGATCACTGCCATGGAGACAAGACGTCAAAGCACCAAGCAGGCCAGGGGACAAGCCCTTGTTTTGGAAAAGGCAGAGCCAATTGTCCTCCGCTCTTGGACGAGGCCCAACTCCACGGCTTGCAAAACTTAGATGTTGCTGTGATAAACCCTTGAACTTTGCACCAGCTGCTGGAGGGCTACCCAAGCGGCCAGGGACACAGCCAGGGACACTAGGGCAAAGCAGTGTGTCACTTTATTCCGTTAAAAAAAAAATACACATATATATATTGGCAATATCAGGATTACAAAGCAAAGAGGCTGTGATTTGCAGACATCTAGCTCTCAGCAAGGCAGATGGCAAGAAACTTCTGCAGGCATCACCTGAAGAAGTAAGGCTTATCAAAGGTATCTCTCACCTTTCTGAGATCATCCCATTAAAGGCTAGATGTGTCTCCAGTGTCTGAAGAGCAGAGAAAGGCTCAGAGGTTGAACTGAGAATTCAAAACTTGCTGGAGGCCCCTATAATACCACTGCAATGTCAGAAGACAAGATTTCAGAGAAGTCAGATTGGTTTCTTTGGGTGTGTGGAAGTGGCACGCCAAAATTACGTACAGAATTCATGAAGCATAAAATACCTAGGAAGTGCTCTCACAGCCTACCCCTGCACACCCTCAGCAAGTTTGAAGACAATACAAAACTAGGTTTGATAGAGCTTGGTCATCTGGTCTGTGTGCTGCCATTCAGAGGAACCCCAACAGGCTGGAGAAATGGGCCAACAGGCACTTCGTGAAGTTCAGCAAAGGCAAATGCCAAGTCCTGCCCCGGGGTGGGAACAACCCCACGTACCAGCACAGGCCGGGGGGCACCTGGGTGAAAAGCAGCTTGGCAGATCTGAGGGTCCTGGTAGACACCATGTTGAACGTGCCTTTGCACTCAACAGCACCCTGGGCTGCATTAGGAAGAGCGTTGTCAGCAGGACATCCTCCCTCTTTGCTCAGTGCTGGAGAAATCCATCTGGAGTGCTGGGTCCAGTTCCAAGCTCCCAAGTGCAAGAGAGACATGGACAGACTGGAGTGAGCCCAGTAAAGTTTTAAGAAGTTCATAAAGAGGTTGGAGCATCTGTCATTGCTGGAGAGGCTGAGAGAGCTGGGAGAGTTCTGCCTGGAGAAGAGAAGGCTCAGAGGGACCTTATCAGTGTGTATGAACACCTGAAGGCACAGTGCAGAGGATGGTGGTGTCCAGTGAAAGGGGAAGAGGCAACAGGCACAAACAAATAGAAAAAATTCCACTTAAAACTATTTTTTTTATCCTGATGGTGGCCAGACACTAGAACAAGTTCTCCAGACAGGGTGGGGAGTCCTGGGAGGCATTCAAAATCTAGCTGGACATAGTTCTGAGAGTCTGCTCCAGCGACCCTGCTTTGAGAGGGTGTTGGACTAGCCAGTATCCAGGTTCCTTCCAACCCTAAATGTTTGGTTGTTTTTTTGTGATTTTTTCTTTTTTTGCTCTGGCTCTTTGTCCAAATCTCTTCTTTTGCTCTATCCCAGGACCTGATCCTCAGGCCCAGACTCCTTGATTGAACAAGCCCTGCTCAGCTCTTCTAGACTTTTGTCTGTTTGTTCCATAGACAAGCATCCACTGTTACATCACATCTTAACATTTCTCCCTTCACTCAAATACTACCTTCACACGTGCATTTCCTTTTTAATAAGCCTCAGCCTTTCTGGCTCTGCCCCCAGAACTGTTTCCCCATGTCCTTCCTCCTGAACCCTTAGTTCTATCCCATTTCCCTGCCCATGGCAGGGAGGCTGTAACAAGATGATCTTTAAGGTCCCTTCCAACCCAAACCATTCTGTGATTCTCTTTGTACCTGTGCTCTCAAATCTCACTAGAATAAAACCACGCTGGCATCTGAGTAAGAGTTAGACCTGTACTGTGCTTGAACTTGTCCTCTACTAACCCAGAGGCCCTATCCACTCACCAGCTTTATGTATTTTACTAGGAGAAGGATACAGTTCATCACTACCGTATTTTGAAACATCATACCATGGGAACACCGCACTGTTTGTATGGTGCACAGTTTTTACACCATGTTGTATGAACACAATCATTCGATTGAAAGCGCTTTGTACAAATGGAGTTGAACTCCCTTCCTATACAGGAACAGGTGCACACACAGGAACCTACAGTAAAAGTAGCACAGCAGAAATACACCTGATGACAGCAGGAGGTTAAGAGCTGTGAAAAACAGATCGGTGGCCTTCACTAAACAGTCATGCTGAAATACATTGGGATGTTACCTGTGTTGGTCATAGGTGCAGAAGAAAAAGCCCAAACATGTCAGCTGTAACAAGCAGGATGTGGATTTCGCAAACTGTCTGGAAGAAACAGATAAATCACTTTTAACTCTGATATTGTTACACTTCTATGTTTATCTATCACAGCTCTTTGTATGTTTCTTTCCTGGTTTTATTTTTTCTATTAAATTCTTTCTTTTCCTACAAAGGGACAATATTTATAAAAGAGCAAAAGGCCCTTCGCTGCTCCACAAATCAGAGATGTCTACGCAAGCATCTGTCTCCAGGTCAGCCTCATTCCAAATGTCCTGTGGGAAGGGAAAATTCTTCCTCACCGCTATCCCCAAATCAGTTTGGTTTAAAAAAGAACGTATTTCCCCAGACTAAAAATGACTGTGGAGAGCTGCTCTCTCCACAGGCTGCTGCAATGCCTTAAAATAATGGCTTATTTTAAGGATCTAGTTGTTGTCTTCCACCCCCTAAAGCACGGTTGTGAAACCCCCAACCTTGAAGGTTTTCAGGTGACGAAACAAGTCCCTGGGCAACCTGATGTAACCCTGAACCTATCCCTGCTCTGAGCAGAGGATTGTACTAGATGCCCTCTAGAGGTCCTCTCTGCCCTAAATTAAGCTACCAATTGATGATACACAGGCTGATATATAGTGGCACAAGCTGATCCAAGCCTGGAAAATAGCTACGGAAGGAGGCACGAAAGCACTAACAGCAGATTGCATAAACTGCAATGTGCCTTCTTCCCATTTTAATCAGGGTTCCGTCAGTGGTTTGTCCTATTACTGCATGAATTCTAACAAACTCTAACCCATGGAAGGATCCAATTTAGAACTGGTTACTGGTGAGTGACAAGATGAATTCAGCTCACTTTAGCTGAATATTCCACCTGCAGTCATCCCTTCATTTCCCTGAATCATTGTGACCTGCACTGCACACCAAAATGTTCGTCAGACGGGGGGGGTGTGCGGGGGTGGGGGGGTGGTCTGGGATGAGTTTCTGTGACCTAAAAAATCCTCAAATCCTCGGCATGAGGATTAATGATTAATGGCTAATGATTAACTTAGTGATTCAGCTGAGCCTTAATGATAAATGAAAAGCTCCTCTTGAACAGCACATGCCTTACTCTTTTTTCTTTTTTTTTGCGTGATGAGAACCTAAATATGCCTGCATTAATTTAAGAGAAACCAGGACTGGCACACAATTAACAGCGCTTCAGCATTCAGCCAGGAAAAGCCTGCAACTTGTCACATACGGGGCTTTAGGCAGAGATCGGCTTCTGTCTTCCTAGGTTTGTGTGCCTCTCACTCTGCACCTAATCCCCAGGAGACGTGAATTTTCACAAGCACTGGGAAGTTAGTTTCTCCAGCTCGGCATGTTGCTAACGCAGCCTTCCTTAAACCAGATCTGGATCAATTCACCCATCTTGGGTGCCGGCACAGGGACACAGTTTGGGGCTCCCGAGGCGCTGCTGTCAAACAGCACCCCATAAAGCAAACAGACCCCCTGTTCTCATAATCTTGAGGTCTCACGAGTGATATTATTATTTTTTTTAGTATAGATAACTGGCAAAATGGTACATATGACTGTACCTGCACTGACAGTTTCCTGGCAGTGGGTAGTGCTGGTGACAGACTACATTTCCCAGGAGCCTGTTGCGCCGGAGCCTCTTGTGTCACCGCAGGAGGACCTTGCAGCTCTGCAGCAGGCACTTGGGCTGCTGCGGATCCTGGTGCTGGAGCTGGAGAAACATGACCTTCAGCAATTTGTCTCCTAAGCGACCCAGAACAGAGCTGAGCTAGGGTCTGCTTGTCCTCCAGACCCTCGCGGGGTGGCTGGTTAGCCTTGTTTCATGTTAGACGCTAGATGTCACCTGCAGAAGAAGAGAAGAGCTTACCTCTTCCAGAGAGATGGCCCCAAGCCAGCAAATTCGCTCTGTCAGCCTGTGCAGCGGCTGTGGCAGAACTAGGTACAACTCACTGTGATTTTCTGAGCGGGAAGGGGGTCAAAATTTACTTACGGGGGGCAGGGGGGACTTCAGTCCCCAGACACGTCGTTCCTTGGTGTCCGCTCCGGCTTTTCCGCTCCAGCAAATCTGTTCGTTCCACTCCGCTTGTCGTGATTTTTCAATAATTTAAGCCTTGCAAGTGTTTTATGCCACCTGACTGTGGCTGGAGGGAGGGGGTTTTTCAAGTCAAAATCTTTGCCTCTAAGGGCTGCAGTCACAACAGAGCAGTTGGGACTAATTTAAGTTTTGCGTTTGCTGGGTTTCTGGAAGAAAACTAAAGAGGCAGGATGACCTGTTGTCTAAGTTAGTAGCAAAGGGGCTGACTTCTTCAGGGATCTGCTTTGCATAGTTAATGGAGGTTAATCAAAGAAAAAATTGAACCGTACGTTTCTGGTTACAGTGAGATGTCTGTAAAAGTATAGTAAACTGAGTATAGTAAACTGCTTGCTGAAACGCAGAAAAGAAGCAGCCTGGCATCTGTGTAGCACTACTTTGTGATCAGTAACTTATTTGCAATCATTCTCAGCATATTCTATATAATTTCTACAAGCTCTGACAGGCAAACCGGTTGCATTGCTCTAATAATTTTTAACTTGTCAATCTTTGTTAATCTTCAAACATGAATACCAAACTTAATGCATGAATAGACTGTAAATCTGCTGAGGCTTTGACTGCATTCCCCTAATATCACCGAGTCCTGCTCTGGAAGGACCCCATAGCGTGGCATGTTGCAGAGGTATCGATCCAAAGACAACCCCTGCTCCTGGAAACTCACCACCTGAGACACCTCTGGCCTGGAATTGAAATTAGCAGCAGGAAATATGTGCCCATACTGCTTCAGGAGCAGCCCTGGGAAGCTGAGATTGAGGTGGACCACCTTCCCTGGCCACCAGTTATTTCAATGAGAGAAATAAGAGACTAAACGCGATTTTTGCGTCTGCATCAGGAAAGCAGCCTATTTTAGGTTGGTTCATTGGATAGATGCTCACCTGCATAGAATCATAGAATCATAGAATCTTCATGGTTGGAAAGGACCTTTGAGATCATCGAGTCCAACCATACACCCACAAAAAAAAAACCCCTACAATCTCTGACACTAGAACATGCCCTGAAGTGCCAAATCTACACGTTTCTGAAATACCTCGAGGGATGGGGACTCAACCACCTCCCTGGGCAGGCTGTTCCAGTGCCTGACCACTCTTGCAGTAAAGTCATTCTTCCCAATATCTAACCTAAACCTCCCCTGCCACAGCTTCAGACCATTTCCTCTG
>VWZL01002471.1:540316-588039 GCA_013396915.1 Stercorarius parasiticus
AAAACTGGCCCCAAAACTGAGCCCTGAGGGACACCGCTGGTGACCGGCCGCCAAGAGGATTTCACCCCATTAATCACAGCTCTCTGGGCACGGCCATCCAGCCAGTTTTTAACCCAGCGAAGAGTACACTCGTCTATGCCATGATTCGCCAGCTTCTCCAGGAGAATGCTGTGGGGGACAGTGTCAAAGCCTAACGCATATGCGTCTGCATTATGATGGCCACTGTGGGGCTGTTCCTGACTGTAACATCTGCTGCGACTATGCTGGGCAGAATAGGCCACATGCTCGATAAGAGATTTGACTGATATTTATTCAGGGGGAGTAACTGGAACAGGATTTTTTAAAATCCAGTCCCTTGGAAAGTATGCATATTGCATAACAAATCTGCAAAAAGAAATAAGGGAGAAAGACTCGGTGTTTGATGGGAATGTATTTTGGTTACTCATGCCCAGAGCCACTTTTAACAGATCTGGACGTGAATCTCCTGTTCTCCACCAACCGCCTGCACCCCCGTTGGGTACAGTCCCTGTTGCCTGCTGCTTGCACAGCCCCCTTGGCCTCCTGGCAGCGGGGACTGTGGCACAGATGTCACCAGTGTGGCAGGTCTCCCCCTACTCATGTTTGTTCCCTGCTCTTTCTCTTCAGTAACTTTTCCCCTGGATCTCACGAAAACTCGGCTGCAGGTCCAAGGTGAAGCTGCCGTTCGCCGCAATGGAGCTGCCGCCAGCCAGGCGGTCCCTTACCGTGGCATGCTGCGCACTGCGGCTGGCATCGTGCGAGAGGAGGGCTTAGGAAAGCTCTGGCAAGGAGCCACGCCGGCCATCTACCGCCATATAGGTGATTATCTCCTCACGATGGGACAAGTTTGGGTCCTGCCTTCTGTGGCCAACAGCCTTTTTGGTGTGAGCTTGACATATCTTCTTGTACTTTAAATACATCTGCGAGGACTTCTTCAGTCTACCCTGCAATCCCACTTTCACAGAATCACAGAATCACAGAATGGTAGGGGTTGGAAGGCACCTCTGGAGATCATCTAGTCCAACCCCCCTGCCAGAGCAGGGTCACCCAGAGCAGGTTACACAGGAACGCATCCAGGTGCGTTTTGAATGTCTCCAGAGACGGAGACTCCACCACCTCTCTGGGCAGCCTGTGAAATATATGGGAACTTTGAAATATATAGGATTCTGGCTCAATGTCCTCCCTTCCCTCTCTTGCCCATTCCTTCACAGCCTTAATCTGGCTTCTGGGAAAACAAAATATAATTTCTTCATGGTCTTTGCAGGAAGGTCTTCAGCGCAAGCAGACACTCAGGAGTCCTCAGAACAATTAATATCTTTCATTTGAGGGAAGTGGGGATGGGCTGGGCAAAAAAGATAAGGTTGCAAGCGCTAGGATGAAGAAATGCATTAGTGGTTTGGCCCCAGGTAACAGCTTTCTGTGTTTTATTTGGAAATATGGTGACAACAACAAACCTCAAAAGCACACGTGGGAGGTTTTGTTCTTGGCACCAGACGAGAGGGAAGCAATGAGGTCGTGTCTCCTTAGTGTGCGGGCATAAGCCGTGCTGCTTCCTGGCAGACGTATGGCTCAGCCAGAGATATCCTCTGATGCTAAGAAGTTCTGGCTGTAGCATGGCTGCCAGACAGCCCCCTCGCTTTCCCCATTTTGATCACAACCGTGAGAGCAGTGACCACCTGACCCAGGCAAGCTCCCGAGTGTTTTACAAGTCTCTTGATCTATCACAGCGTGAACCTCCAGAAAGGGCAGACCCAAGAATCGTCTCCTGCTTTTGTTTTCCGCAGTGTACTCTGGCGTTCGGATGGTTGCGTACGAACATCTCCGTGACTCCGTGCTTGGCAGGTCTGAGGATGAAAGCTTTCCTTTCTGGTAATGTTGCATATTTATGCTTTTGCCTGTTTGGGGATTGTCCTTACTGTAGGAGTCCTGCAGCCCAAAAAGCTGTCTTTTCCTCATGGCTCGCCAACCCTAAAGAGGGTAAATATAAAGTAGGGGTTTAAGTACCAGTAAGGACTTTCTGATTTTAGTTTCAGAGCAGTATCTTTTCATTCAGATGGGAACAGGACTAAGAAATATTGAAATATTACAAGGCCAAGTGCAAGGTCCTGCACCTGCACGGGGCAATCCCAAGCACAGACACAGGCTGGGTGGAGAATGGATTGAGAGCAGCCCTGAGGAGAAGGACTTGGGGGTGTCGGTTGATGAGAAGCTCAACATGAGCGGGCAATGTGCACTCACAGCCCAGAAAGCCAACCGCATCCTCGGCTGCATCAAAAGCAGCGTGGCCAGCAGGGCGAGGGAGGTGATTCTGCCCCTCTGCTCTGCTCTGGTGAGACCCCACCTGGAGTCCTGTGTCCAGCTCTGGAGCCCTCAGCACAGAAAGACATCGACCTGTTGGAATGGGTCCAGAGGAGGCCACAAAGATGGTCAGAGGGCTGCAGCACCTCTGCTGTGAGGACAGGCTGAGAGAGCTGGGGTTGTTCAGCCTGGAGAAGAGAAGGCTCCAGGGACACCTTATAGCCGCTTTTCAGTACCTNTCAGAGGCTTAACTAGGACCATGATTAGTCTAATAAGGATACTCTGCTAAAGAGATGGAGAAACACGATGAACCACATCAATAGGAGCAGCTGTCCTGGGCTGGCAGAAATCAGCCTGGATCGGAGTGGACGTAGGGCAGCTTTGCCATGACTCAAGGTCTGTGATGCAGTGGCAGCTGTTTTATTTCCACATGGGCCAGGGGATGTTGGGAAGTGCAGGTGACTCGTGGCTGACTGTACCGCTGTGGAGAGAGGGTGAGCTATTGCACAAACCTGACACCAGTGTGAGTAACTGTGACTAATCCCACAGCTGCCTGGGTAATGCAAACCAGAGGTTCAGCTGAGCCAAGCTAGGCTCGCAGCTTGTGCCTTGCTCAGCTCCGAGGTCACCCGAGAGCTCAATTAGCTCCACACGGGGTGAGGACATGTTTCCAAAGGTGTGATCGACATGTCAAATATCCTCTGGAGCCTTGCACAAAAGAAGTGAGGGGTGGTACATCTCAGATTTCCAGCTGCTGGAGGGAGGGGTCCCACTATGTGTTGTCCAGCAAATTGCTGGACAATATATGTATGGCAATGCTCCGCTGTTTTGCTGCTTACTGTACTGCCTGGGTAAGAAATTATAAGGCCATTGGATTATTAACGGGGAGCGTAAGAAAAGGCTGGTTTGCTGATTCTGGTGGTGTATTTTAGCCCAGGAGATGGAAATTTCCTGGCTGCTGAAGAGGCAGATTGTGAAGATGCTATTTTGTTCCTGTCTGTATGGCAGTTGTCACCCTGAGTTAAATCTGTGCATCCTTCCTGAGGAGACAAGCGATCCCCAGAAAAAACAAGCCCAAAGTCTTAGTTTTGCAAGTTCGATTCAGCAACACTTAAATCTCACACAATCCCATTTTGACAATGCAAGCAGTATACAGCCACAGAATTAACTCTTTGTGGGGAATGAAGCAGATTTTTCTGTCATTTTTGCAAAATTTGGTGATTTCTAGTTGTTAAATCCTTATAATCATATGCATATCCATATCATATCCAATGAAGTATTTTACTCCAAAATCAAATCTTGGGTCTAAAATGTAACTGTTTTTAAGATGGGATTTATAAAATCTAATGCAGATAAAGTACTTGTCATGCCTGATACTATGGGAAGGGGGAACTTGGGATAATACTGAAATTTCTGGTTCTACTAAAATAAGTAGAACCAGAAAATTAACACAACTCATCTAGTAGCAACAGGAGATAAAGAAGTTTCATAGATCAGCAAGCAGTTTAGAGTTTCAGATTGGCATTCAGTTATTATAATATATGGAGCACCATCTCTTACTCTTGTACCTTGACATCCTGCCTTTAAATCTTACCTGAGGAGCACAATGTAACCTGCAGAGGAAGCAGAGCACTTTGGTGATGTATAGTAACTGGATTTTTTTCCAGATGCGTTTTAACCTTTTCTTAAAATTGACAGAAATATTACTGACTACCTTAACTGCTTGCAGTCGCCACAATTATTACCCTAACTTTTAACCATTTACTTCTTTCACGTGGGTCATGCTGCTGAACCCTTCAGCTCAAGCACTGCAATTTGTGAAGGTTTTCAGTGTATTCTGGAGGACTTTTTTTTCCCCTGTTTGCCAGGAAAGCTGTAGTTGGAGGCATGTCTGCGGGTGCCATTGGACAGTTTTTTGCCAGCCCGACTGATCTGGTGAAGGTGCAGATGCAGATGGAAGGAAAAAGGAAGCTGGAAGGAAAGCCGTTACGGTTGGTTCCTCTCGAAGCTGGTGGGTTTTTCCTGTTAATGATTACCCTTTGGCCGAGGGTGTGGTTCTTTCTGTTTTCTGCCACCCCCTCTCCCCAGCTGCTTAGAGCCCTTTTGGGGAAGAGCAATGCCTGGGAGGCGCACCATGGTTCTGGGCAGTGAAGAGGGTGGGGGATCCGAGGCTTCCTCCTTATTGCATTCATATTCACCTTCCTCATTCTGATGTATTGGTCCCAGAGACCACAAACCCTCGCCCATCCTACGCGTGCAGCACATCCATACCAGCAATCTGCTGGAGGAGGGAAGGATGCTTTCTGAAGAAGGGAAGCTGGGAGAAAGGATGGGGGAAATGGCTCGTGCAGGATGCAGAGATGCAGGGGAGGGCTGGGTCACCTGCAGAAAGCAGGGCTCAAAACCCTCCTGCAGATACCAGGACATGCTGCTCTTTGCATCCAAAACTGCTGGCATCCTTTGGTGTCTCATACATTTAGTATCGCAACACAGCTGTGGGATCAAAGGGTTGTCTGTTGTTAGCAGCCAGATTGATGCTTACCAGGGCAACCAGTATGTTTGGTAAAATATTGCAGCATGAAAGTCAAAGATGGATCAAAAAACGAATCAAAAAATGGATACGGAGGACCGGATCCTCACAGGTGTAAACTGCCTTTCCTATGTCAGGACCTGGCGCAGCAAAGTGCTGGAATATGCAAAGATTTCTCCATAGCTGGGCTCTCTACCTACTGGTTACATATTGATTTCAGGTTTCGAGGAGTGCACCATGCATTTATGAAGATCCTGTCCGAAGGAGGAATACGAGGGCTTTGGGCTGG
Source organism: Stercorarius parasiticus (assembly GCA_013396915.1). Taxonomy (NCBI): domain Eukaryota; kingdom Metazoa; phylum Chordata; class Aves; order Charadriiformes; family Stercorariidae; genus Stercorarius; species Stercorarius parasiticus. Next base: position 545,452 of record VWZL01002471.1, read on the forward strand.
ATGGGTGCCAAATGTCCAGAGAGCGGCTCTGGTGAACATGGGAGGTAAATTTCCTAACTTGGTCTGCAGCGCTTAAGGCCACATCTAAGCTTTAAGGAGAGTTCAGCTGCTCCCCTGGTCTTCATCTCTTGGTTATCTACACTGAGGACCTATTTGAAGCACACTGCAAGTGACTTCTGCCATGAGCATTTTCTTCCTGTGGACATAAAGTTGCCTAAAAATAACAGTTTGTGCTTGAGCCTGAAGGACGGTGACCTGGGAGCTGAGAGGGGGTCCCACAGGCAGCCATGACCCAGCTCTCTGGTGCCCAAGCAAGGTGAGCAGGGCAGAGACAGCGAAGGCAGCCAGGTTCCACCAAGATCCAGATCCTCAGGGAAGCGTATGGTAATGAGGCATGTCTGAGGCCAAGCCAGGAAGCTGAGCCAGCATCAGGTCTGGTGACGGCCACCAGGGTCAGTCAGACACAGCGCAGCGATGACCAGCAGGTCCATGGTGATAAGAAAGGTCCAAGGTCGAGCTAGGGAGACGGTCCATGGGTCAGTGTCCAGATCAACAAGGTTCACAGCCCAGACATGGCGTGATGGAGCTGCAGAGTGTAGTTCAGGCAGGGGCTGAGGCTTACAAGGTGAGGCGGCTGCCTGAGTGCTCGGCCGATCCAAGAAGCCCTCACTCTTTCTACATATAGATAGAGCTTTCCTGTGTCTCTCCAAAACTGCTAGGATATATTGGACGGTCTTTGCTCTCCTTCCTGAGGTTCTGTTTATAAAGTAAGGAGGGAGATGTCTTTGGGACCAAAGACATCGCCTGTGGGTGCCCACCATAAATACTTTATGCTTGGTGGCACTTATTATAGCATTGCCTTGGCAATTTTTTATTTTGCATGCTTAAATCTCTTTGGCATGACAGCTTCTAATTTCTACATCATTCAGCACAGGGATATGTTAGCAGCATGACCAAAAAATATCTTTGAAGATAGAAAAGGAGAGGTGGTGTAAGCTTACACCTTGCTAAGCAGCAGTAAAGGAGTCACTGGATGGATAATGTTTGCAGCAGGAGCTGTTAAATGAGGGCTATAGAATGACTGTTAACTAAGGTATGTATCTCCATACAGAACGTTAACGTGTGGTCTCGGCATGTAAACTTAAATGAGCAAACTCTTTTTACAAGTGGGAAATGATCTCCACTGGGTATGTTTGGGCGGGGAGGGTCATCCTGGTTAGTAGGCTGGGCTCTCAAGTTTTAAGGTCAGGACATTGGAAACGTAACCCAGGTCTGCTGTTAACTTTCAGATGACTGTCTTTCATCCAGATGCCGTAACTCATGTCTGCTTTCAGAAGAACGTGACATAAATTCTGTGCCATCATCTACTTTTTTAAACATTTCTAATGTTTTTATAACACTTGCACGGAGGTGGGAGGGGTAGAACTGTCCTTATCATGATGTTTCTGTGTTTGGATAATGAGTTATTTTGCAGAATTTTCCATTTGGGATCCATTTTATCATTTGTAGGGTGACAGGACTTAGGTGCCACAACCGTCATCAGAAACTGGGGACAGAGCACTAGCCGTGCCAATGGGAGGAGCTGCACTGGAAATTTAGCCAAGCCTCCATCCTCCATCCAAGTCAGTAATGAACAGACATCATTTACTTATGAAAATGCTGGTTTTTCTCATTATCCTCTTTACAGATCTGACCACTTATGACTCAGTGAAACACTTTTTGCTTCTGAACACGCCGCTCGTGGACAATAGTGTGACTCACAGCATTTCCAGGTGCCGTGTTCCCTGATTACCTCTTTTCTGCTGTAGAACGTTTCCACGTTCTTGAATCTGCCTCTCTGTGCCAGCACAAGCCCCTGTTATTTGGGTGTGATACTGCTGATAAAATGCACCCTTTATAAATACCTTTTTTGCCTGAGAGCCTATCTTTGTACAAAGGACGCAAGGCGAAGGATGCAACCATTGCTACAAAACTGCCCTCACTAGAAGTGCCTTGCTGATGCATTTAAACACCTCACACACCTGTGAGAGCACAGGAATTTTCACTTTTCTAGAACTGATACTATTTTATCTAACCTAGTTTTAATTTTAGCAAACGATAAGAACGAGCAGTATAAATCTGCTTTATATAAACAGCTAAAATAAATTCATATCATAAATTGCCTGTTGGGGATCCTTTATCCCTGCCTCAGAAATGCACACAGAGGTGAGGGACGCTGTTGCTGGGAGGACATCTGAGAAAAAGCCTCCTCCTCAATCAAGTTTATGTTAATTTATGAGGCATTACTCATGATTTTATGGTAACTGTTTCAATATAGTGTATCATACATTATTAGAACTGGAATCACGATGCTTAAATTGTTGTGATAAATCTTAGTTTCTTCTTTAAGTATCTGTTGCTGTTGACAGTTGCTGTTCTGGCCTGGTAGCTGCTGTTCTGGGAACTCCTGCTGACGTGGTCAAAACCCGGATAATGAACCAGCCAAGAGATAAGGAAGGGAGGTACGGACACTTCAGAGACTTGACTTTTCAGTAGAAAATTGAAACCCTGAGTCTCACTGGTTTCACTGGGAGAGAAGTGCTAAGTTTCTAATTTGCTCTTCATCTTTTTGATGATCATTTTACTGGTTTAGTAAATGTCTGGGGGGCGTTGTTGTGATGGCCACCTAAGCATACCCAGTTACTCCAGTGGATTTCAGTTCTGATGAGACTCCAGTGAGCTTACAAAAGAGCTCGTGCTTGTACAAATTTATCAGATACAAATTATTTTTCAGGACGGAGGGGATTTTTTAAAATCACCTGTTGGTAATCCTAACAGTATTTGTTCTCCTTGCACGTTGCTAGAGGTCTGCTGTATAAGTCTTCCATGGACTGCTTGATTCAAAGTGTACAGGGTGAAGGGTTTATGTCTCTATACAAAGGCTTTATACCAACCTGGATGCGAATGGTAAGTGCCTTTTAACTCTCTTTACAAGACAGTTGAACAATGTGGCATTAAAATCTAAGGAGTTCATGCTGTGTCAATGCTTTTCCAAAACTATTTGGGTCTCTTGATTTATTTAATTGCCGTTAGCATAGTTGAATGTAGTGGATGACACAAGTGCATGCAGTGTCACTTCCCCCACGTTGCCTCTTGCATCTCCTTAATTTGGAAAATGCTGTCCTGATTAATTGCTAGTGATTTTCCTTGCTTTTCTTTACAATTTCAGGCTCGCTCCTTTCTCCCTTCCTAAACTCTCCTTTGTTCCCTTCTTGCTCCCAACCCTGGACTCCCTTTGCATCTCTCTTACTTCCATTCCTCCTCTCCTGATCACAGAATTGCTTTATTACTGCTTCATCCCGAATCTCACTTTTGCCCCTCTTGTATTCAGGGCACCGGCTTTCTCCAGCACGCTGCTGGGCCATTAAAGCTAGGTCTGCATAATAAAGCCAAGCAGCAATTGGAGCCTGGAACTGGAACCTGGCTGTCTCGGCTGTTCATTTGGGCAAGGGACAATTCCCAACAGCGAATTTAGATGTGACCACCTTTTTTTTTTTTTAAAGTCTGTAAGAATTCAACAATACGGCTACACCTAGACTCTGACGGCTGGCTTCCAGGTCTTGATGCTGCTTAATTTACCAGATTAAGCACTAATATTGAAGGCAAAAGCCTCCCTTCTCTAACTTAACTGAGTACAACAGTGGCCACAGCCTCTGGTAACAGCAATGATAGGAAGGTTCTGCTCCATTGCACAGTCCCTGTGTCCCTGAGCCGGAGCACATTCAGTATTGGTGGGGCCTTTGCGAGTTCGCTACTAAGCTAAACATTTCTGTGGAGCACATGCCAACTTGTATTTCCCAAAGGCTTGTAATTTTGGGAATGTTTAGCAAGTATTTCAGAGGAGCATGTGCCAAACACCAATCTGTTGCCAAAAAAACCCCACCAGAGCATCTCAACTAAAGGGGTGCGGGATATAAATTCTATGCAAGGAGAACAGTGTAATTTTCTGATTAAGGTTTTAGAACAAGTAAACCCTTCAATAAAGTTTTTAAAAAGCATTCAGCCTGAAGTAGCCCCCAATATGAAACATTTCAGGTCAAACATTTATGGGTTAGCAAGCAGAAAAATAAAAGTTTTAGGTGTCTTGTGAAGGACTGGGTAGTCCTAACCATATGCAACACTATGAGTTTTGTATGAAAGACATAATATGAGATGGAGTTTAAGAATATGATTTTTAAGGGTAGACAGTTTAATATTGGGTCACTTCTGTTTTAAGCCTCTAACTTCAGTGTTTTCTTTCACAGGCTCCTTGGTCACTGGTATTCTGGCTTACATATGAACAAATCAGAAGGATCTGTGGAGTTAATTCTTTTTAAAATTGTGAAACCACTTCAATATTCACAAAACAAAGAAGAATTGGAAAGCTGAATTCTCATGCCACAAGGCATCCCGACACCACAGAGAACTAATTAATTTCGGAGACTGGCAGTAGGATCACATGTATACGTTGCTGCCCTAAATCCAGACCTTCCGTGTTAGGAGTAGCCATGGCCTAAGGATACTATTTGCTTATCAGACTGCTATATGAAACTTAAGTTATCCTCAGGGTAAAATTGACACAATAATACTTCAACTAGCAGCCAGCATCAGCTTTCTGAAACAGTAAACAGAAGTAGAAAAAATCTACCAAGCAAATAGAATATAATACTGTTTGCTTGTTTGATAATAGACATGGTTCCTATTGTTAAGCACAAAAGCAGGTTGAGCAAAACAGCACTGAACATCTTCTGTGGCTAAGCAGTCCATAAAATTTTTTGGGAACTTTTGTCATTATTACATTTGCACACACATAAAGAATTACCTCTCGTTAGTTTGATGCCTCAGCAAACCAAGCCTGTAGCGCTAGGAACTGAAAATGATTAAAGCAGCTTACCTGATTTCAAATTTGCTTTGCACAAAACGTGGAAGGGGTTGTGTTCCTCATGCTTCCCAGAGACCGCCTGACTTCTTCACTCAACCTTTTGAGCAGTATCCAAGAGTGAAATGAAGTTCTGTACCAAGGAAATCAAAAGCCTAGTTCACTCTGTCCTTCTTGAAGGACTGATAACACACATATTGTCCACAGGACCTAACTGAACAACTTGTCCCTATTAGAGTCCCAGTGCTGACGTGGCAGGCTGGGTCATTAAGGTACCACTTTTCCATGGAAATATACACTCTGCCCATTTTGAATCTAGATGAAAATATAACATTCTTTTCAAAATCACAAAATGTTTGAATATGAGCAATTTTTTTTTTTTTAACCTAAAGCTCTCCAGATTTCATAGGAAAGGGGACTGCTGCTGTTTGTCACTAGGCTTATCTTTGGCAATCAGGAGGCAAAAATGCAGTATAAAAGCAATCATAATGTAGACAGAACAAAGCTGGCTTTGATTTAGCAATATCTAGTAATGAAATGATTGTACAAGACTTAGTTTTCTGAGTAAATACTCAGGATTTCTTCTAGACTAGTTTTGGCAACTAGTATCTTCAATGTGCCAATTTCTGATTAAATACAGTTTGCGTCTTCTTGGCTTGCACTTGTACTTTTTAATTGTATTGTAGATCTGTTGTGGCTGCATGCAATTGGGTGTGTGATTCCAGCCTGGAAAAAATTAATCTCACCATTATTAGGGGGTCAAATTTTGTTCAGAAATACTGTTATTTTTCTAGCTGTCAGCCTGAGAAACTAATCTGAGTTCTTTCCTTCTTGCACACCATCACCAGTGAATATAAACCAGCAGTCAAAGCAGCTTCTTCAGTTACATCCTGAGTTGTCCTGCCTGCAATCCTGTTACTCAGATAACCCTGATGAGGGATGTGCAGGAGTACCTGATCTATTGAGTTAAAAAAAGTAATTTTAAAAGTCTTGTAGTGAAAAACTGTTTTAACTCTTAATAAAGCCTTTTTTTTTTTTTGAGCATGAAACACTAAAAAGATTCGTAACAGTGCTGATTCTTAGCATTTTGTATGAAAAAAAAATAAAAATTTGAATAGGTAAATTTGCCACTTGCATTACTTCTTGGTGTTTTGTAATTGCAATTTTTTCAAGCAGCAGTATCTACCCTATGAAGCACCTGGCCATATTTATTTAGAACTTACCGGCTTCCGTTTCAGAAGCTAAGAATTAGCCTGAGGACGGCACTAAGGTTCCTTGGCTGGACTCTGCTGTGGCCTAAGAAAGGCTCACTGAAGTCCTGGGCCTTCCTCTTCCTCACACCTCCACTTCTGACCATTGACCCTAAAGGCTGTAAGGCAGCCCCATCAAAACCTTAAAGGTCTCTCTGGAAAAAGAGGGGGTGAAACCAGGAAGAAATCACATGATGGCAGAGCTGAACAGATGAAATTGAGCAGTGTGACAGCACAGGCTATATCGAGGGGGCCACCAAACAGAGCACCCGTCTTTACTGCTTCCCAAGGTCCTCATAGGTGGTGCTTGCCTGCAGCTGAGCTACCATCCGTAGGGAGGACAGCCCTGGATGCTGCTGTCCCTCAGTCTGGTGTTACCCTCCCCGTGCTGCAGCTCATAGAATCACAGAATGGTTTGGACTGGAAGGGACCTTAAAGATCATCTAGTTCCACTCCCCTGCCATGGGCAGGGACACCTCCCACTAGACCAGGTTTCTCAAAGCCCCATCCAGCCTGAACACTTCCAGGGATGGGGCATCCACAACTTCTCTGGGCAACCTGTTCCAGTGTCTCACCACCCTCATAGTGAAAAATTTCTTCCCGATATCTAATCTAAATGTTCCCTCTTCCAGTTTGAAGCCATTACCCCTTGCCCTATCACTACATGCCCTTGTAAAAAGTCTCTCTACAGCTTTCTTGTAGCCCCCCTTTAGATACTAGAAAGCTGCTATAAGGTGTCCCTGGAGCCTTCTCTTCTCCAGGCTGAACAACCCCAACTCTCTCAGCCTGTCCTCACAGCAGAGGTGTTACAGCTCTCTGATCATCTTCGTGGCCTGCTCTGTACCTGCTCCAACAGGTCCATGACCACCTTGTGCTGAGGGCTCCACAGCTGGAAGCAGCGGAGGGGCAGAATCCCCTCCCTCGAGCTGCTGGCCAGGCTGCTTTGGATGCAGCCAGGCCTTGGTGGAGGCCAGTGTCCTGTGCCACAGGGCGCCCTCAGATGGAGAGCGCAGATCGGAGAGTGACAGGCGGCAGGCGGTCTCCACCTGCGGCACTCAGGGAGCCTGAGGGGCTGAGGGGCCTGGGGCCGGCTTGCGGCAAGGCCTGGCTGCCGGCAGAGGGGTGCCCCTGCCCCGCTGGGAGGTTGGCTGCAGCCACGCCGAGGAGAGCCGTCGGGCGGCGGCTCTCGCCGTCGGGCGCCCGGCCGTGGCTGCCGCAGGGACCGCCACCGCCACCGCGCCCCACCCCGCCCTCACACTGCCGCCCCGCGCTGGCCAATGGACGCCCAGCGCTGCACGCACGCCCCGCCCCGGGCGCCCGCTCTGACCAATGGGAGCTGAGACATCTCGGAGGGCTCTCCCCGAGGCCCGCCCCCCGGCCGTGCCGGCGTGGAGCGTTCCACCCTGGGAGAGGGCAGCTCCGGCGGGCTCTGGGCTGAGCCCGGCGGCTCCAGCGCGCCCCGGTGATATCCCTCCTCTTTGTGCGGCCTCCCAGGACTCCTCGTTTAGCAGCACGGGCCCGATGTATTAGCCCGCTCCCCACCTCCCGTTCCCCCTTCACACTCCGCACCCCCAAAGCGAGGACCAAAATGGACTCGGCCGCCCGCGTGTCACGTGGGCGGCGCGTGCCCTATGAGGCCGGCGGCGTCGGCGTCGGCCGTTTGTCTCCGTGTGGGCGGCGAAGGCGGGATGAGGTCCGGCCCGGGGATGCTCAGCCCCGGCGCCACCGTGACCCTGCGGGTCTGTGCTGTGGGCCTGCGTCCCGAGGTGCCCGTGGTGTGGCTGTGGGGGCTGTTGGGCGAGCGCAGCGCTGACTATGTCCGCCTTCGCCGGCAGATCCAGGCGGCGGTGGGGCCGCGGCTGGCGGCCGCCCCGAGCCTCGGTGGGCTGGCGGCTGGAGGGGCTGAGCTGTGCATCGGAGACCTGGGCCTGGTGGAGGTGGTGGGGCTGTGGTACCGCTGCTGTGTGGTGAGTCGTCACGGCCAGGTCTACCGTGTGTTCCTGCTCGATGAGGGCTGCACGGTGGTCACGTCTGCTTATTACCTGGCGCGGGGCTGCAAGGAGCTTTTCCGCCTGCCACCGGAGGTGTTGAGCTGTATCGTGGCTGATGTCATGCCCTTCGGAGGCCGCAGGGGATCAGCTGGTGGGGATGCCCCAGCCTCCACCTGGACAGTGGAGGCTATGGAGTTCCTCAGCTACCTGCATGGCAAGGAGGTGTCTGGCCTGGTGCAGGTGGTGGTGACGCCACAGCTCATAGTGCTTGAGCTGCCCCAGCTTGTGGCCCAGATGCATCACCTGGGCCTGGCCAGGCAGGTCCCTCGCAGCTGGTTCTGCCAGGTGGTCAGGTGCAGCCTGACTTGTGGCCACCTAAGGAACAACCTCAAGGTGCAGCCTCCACCGTGTTCCCTTGTGACTTCTGCAGTGCCACAGCTTTTCCACGGTTTGCTGTCATATCAACCTGTGTCACCTGCCATGGATTACTTCTACCCGCAGCTTCGGTTGGATGTGACAGAGCCTGTCATAGTGACCCATGTCTCTGACCCACACCACATCTATTGTCAGTTGCAGAGCTTGTCCCAGGAGATTCGTTGCCTTTCTGATACCATGTGCCACGCTTACGACCAGTGGGAGCAGGATTTATTACCCAAAGTGGGCTCACCCTGTGCTGCCTGTGGCAGAGATGGCCAGTGGTACCGTGCACTCCTGCTGGATCTTATTGCTGGGGAGCAGGACCAGCAAATGGCTCTAGTGATCTTTGTGGACTATGGCAGGAAGGAGACTGTCATCAGAGCTAACCTGCGCCATTTGCCTGTTGAGTGTTTTCGCATGCCTGTGGTGACTTACGCCTGTGCTCTTCAGGGTATCTCAGATGGGGGTCGTGGCTGGTCCCCATGGCAGATTGATGAGCTGAAAGCGTTGGTGCTAGGCAAAAGAGTGAGTGCTCACATCAAAGCCTTTAACTCCTTTGAGCATCGCTATTATGTGAGCCTGTATGGGGAAAATGGCATCAACTTGAACCATCTTTTTGGGGCACAGGCTTGTTGCCTGGTTGGCAGCCATGCACAGGTCAGCCAAATTGAGGCTCGGGAGCAGCTGGAAGTAGACGAATACACAGCTGAAGAACTGGAGTTGCCACCAGGAGCACCTCCTGTTGCTTTAATGCGTGGTGATTTGGCCTCTGCTCCTGTAGTTGGTGTGCATTTGAAGTTGGGTACATTCCATGATGCACAGGTCTCCTATGTCCGAGACCCGTCTGAGTTCTGGCTGCAGCTCCATGAGCATTGCCGGCTCCTGAGACAGCTGAGGCAGTGTATGTGGAATTTTTACTCCCATGCCACGAAGCTGGATGGTGCTGGGTGGGACCTACAGCCTGGGTCCCTTTGTTGTGCTAGTTGGAAAGAGGGCGCCTTTTACCGAGCGGTGATCACCAGGGTACTGGACAGTGGGGTAGAAGTACACCTGGTGGACAGAGGCAATACCGAAACCGTAGATCGGTGTGCGGTAAAGGAGCTGCTCCCACGGTTCAGGGAACTACCAGCTTTAGCTCTGAAGTGTTGTTTGGCAGGTGTCTCCCCTCTGAGAGGGAGTTGGAGTGAAGCATCTGTGTCTCTCTTCAGAGAGATTGTGCTGAACAAGGGACTAAAGGTTCACTTTTTGAGTGCACAGGATGACAAATACATGGTTGAAATGTTTGACCAGTCCCAATTAGGAGAGAAAAGTGTAAATAAACTCATGGCCCGGGGAGGGTATGCTGAATACCAGAGGTGTGAAATACCCGAGACTCTCCAGAAATCATCTGGTAAGGCTGTGAGCCAGGCCTCTTCCCCAGCATGTGCTGAGGAGGAAAACCAAATAAATGCAGAGAAGAGGCTTAGAGAAGGATCTGATCTAAAGAGAAGTGATAGAACACTTAATCCTTATGGGGCTGCGATGGTCAGAGAGCACCCTGTTACAGCCATTCACAGTTCTAAAAGTAGTGAATCTCTTACTACTCAGAAGTATGAGGGCAAGGAAAACCTGCCCATCTCTTGGAGACAGAATTATGTGGAAATGAAGCCAAATTCCTCTTATGGAGGTCAATTAGAAGTGGGAAGTACTGTTAATGTCATTGTATCATATGTTGAAAATCCTAACTATTTTTGGTGTCAGTTAAGTAGAAATTGCCATGACCTTAAGGTATTAATGGCTGAAATTCAGGAGTATTGTAAAAATTCATTCCACCCACATACTTGGCCAAATTCTGTATGTTTAGCCCAGTACTCGGAGGATGAAAAATGGTACAGGGCTTTAATTATTAGTGAAGTTACTTCTGCAGGAAAAGTAGAAGTCATATATGTTGACTATGGCAACAGAGAGTTGGTCTCTCTAACAAACCTCCGCTCAACTAATGAACGCTTTCTTAGGTTAGAGGCTCAGGCTTTCAGGTGCAGCCTTTACAACTTAATCCAACCAAATGGTCATGATCCTTTTGCGTGGGATGAAGAAGCGATTCAGGCTTTTCAGGAGTTTGTTGATACTTCGTCGTCTCACTTTGAACTGAAGTGTACAATATTTGCCTTGGCTTCGATAAACAACAAGGAGCTATTTAACATTGTAGATTTAATGACACCTTTTCAGAGTGCTTGCCAGTTTCTGACTGAGAGAGGTGTGGCCAGGGCTTTGTCTCCTGAAAAGTCTCTGGTATCCTCGGTTCAGCTTCATTCTTACTATTATTCTATGCACGGTATCAAAATTGGGAGTGAGGAAGATGTTTATATTACACACGTTGAGGATCCGTGGACATTTTACTGCCAACTTGAAAGATGTGCAGATGTCTTAGCACAGCTTACTGATAGCATCAGCCGCCTAAGTGAAACAATGACCAGCATAAAAACCTTGCAAAAGTCTGGGAGACTGTGTCTAGCAAAGTATACTGACAATCAGTGGTACAGGGGAGTAGTTATGAAAACAAAACCGAACACGGAAGTCTTCTTTGTGGATTTTGGGAACACAGAGACAATAGAGAAAGATCATCTGCTTCCTTTACCCAGGGATGCTCGTGATGTCTTGCTTTTGCCAATGCAGGCCATAAAGTGTTCCTTATCCGATATATCTAATGTTCCCAAAGAAGCTACAGCGTGGTTTAAGGAAGCTGTCCTAGAAAGGCAATTAAAAGCAATTGTGGTAGCAAGGGAATCTGATGGTAAACTGTTGATTGAGTTGTTTGATGGTAAAACTCAAATTAATGCAAAACTGAAGGAGGAGTTAAGCTTGATAAACAATACAGGACTGTGTAGGCATGTAGAAAATGAAACTTTGTGCTCTAGAAATACAGATGTGAATGAGAGGAATGAGACTGCGGAGTCCCCTTTAAATGTGGGTAGGCCTCCTAAAAATACAAAATGCAGATCTGAAGCCCAAGGAGGAGAGGGGAGTAGCAAAAGGCATGTCAAAGGAGGTGTAAACCTTCTCCAGCCTGCTACTAAGGGAGATCTGGTAGCTGGAGTACTAGGATCTGATGACACGCTTAGCAGTAAGAAGGATGCTTTTTTGTTAAATAAAGCAGGGGAGGAGTCTCTGCTCTCCGTCCAGATGGGTATACAGTCAGATATTAAATCTGATGCTGAAGGCGGGTATATAATGCTTAAAAATGTATCTGAAGTGCTACAACAGAAGATAGTGCCAGCTCTTAAAGTGTTAGTGTATGTGTCTTATGTAAATGATCCATTGGATTTTTATGTTCAATTAGAAAGTGACGAGGCTCAGCTTAACAGCATTTCAGAAAGGTTAAACAATGGGACGCAAGCACAGAGCCCTTGTGGACAACTTTTCCAAGCAGGAGACTTAATCAGTGCTGTTTATTCAGGAGACAGCCTGTGGTATCGAGCTGTAGTAAAAGAGAAAACTTCTGACAATTTGTTAAGCGTACAATATATTGATTATGGTAATACTTCAGTAATTAATGTTGATCAAGTGCACAGACTCCCTGCAGACTTGTCATCTATTCCAGCGATAAGCATTCACTGCTTCCTAGGTGGACTTAAATGCAAAAAAAATACAGACTGGGCAGAGAAAGCAGTGCTTTGCTTCACTGAGAGAACAAGTGAAGTTCTGCTAACATGTGAATTTGTGGAAAAGGTTGAAGACAAATGGGAAGTTATTCTCAGTGACCGTCAAGGTATAATAACAGTGGATTTAGCTGATGACAATCTTGCAAGTAGGAAAAGATCTTGTTCAACGGAAATACTTGATAGAGCGAACAGTGACGTGGTAACTGTGCATGAGCCTTTGCTTCCTCAGGCACAAAATGAAATTTCTAGTGGAAGCGGTTGTAAATCATTTATCTGGAAGTTTCCAGAGGCAGGTCAGACTGTAAAAATTTATGTCACAGTGGCAAATGGTCCAGAATATTTTTGGAGTCGCGGTGTGGATACAGAAGACATGAACTACATAGAGGAAGAATTAGAGGAAGCTGAAAACCTTGGACTAAACTCTTTGAATGATTTCAGATCTTGTATTAAAAGTGGTGATATTTGTCTGGCAAAATATAGTCAAGATGGAAAGTTCTACAGAGCTGAAGTCAGCAGCATAAAAGGTGACAATGTAGTTGTTCGACATGTGGATTACGGCAGTGAGGAAACTGTTAGCTTGGAGATGGTCAGACAAATTCCGTGTGAATTGCTCAAAGTACCTAATCAAGCATTTGCTTGCTGTCTGTCAGGTTTCAATTCCTCAGAGGGCTCGTGGCTTCGTGAAGCAAAAGAGAAGTTTTATAATATGACCGAAGACCTCTTATTAGAAGCTGAAGTAGTAGAAACTCAGAGAGATAAAGCTTCTGAAGTCCCTCTGTCTGTTGTCAAGCTGGAAGCTGCTGGCAAGAGTATTAATGAAGAGATGAAACCTTTTTGGAAGGCTAATAAAGGAACCGGTGACAATGCTTTCTCAAACCTTGAGAACCCCTTAAAGGAAAACAGATGTTCAGACAGTGATATGGGCCTTTGTCTTGAAAGAGGTACTACTGCTGTTTGTGGGTTAGCTCAAGAAGAAAGTGAAAGTGCTTTACTTTGTTTTGAACCTTCCCTGGTTGTAACTTCTGGGTGTTTAAATACTGAAGAAGCAAATGCGTCAGTGGGAGCTGTTGAGTATGTGTCTGGGAAGGCTGATGGTGGATGTGAAACAGCTGGGCATCAAAGCAACTTTGATAAAGAGATACCTCTATCTGAAGGAGAGAGGGATAACAATGTATTACTAGAACCAACGAGAAGCTGCAATCTTCGCATTTTGGGGAGTGAAATGAAAGCTGTAGAACAAGAACTATCTGAGGTACCATTTCGAGAGGATGCTGAGCTGAAAGCAGAACTGACAGGCAGTGCTTCAGCAGCCAGTCTTTTCCTAGGAGACAAACAAGACAAACAGCAAAGATTGCCAGTGCTCCAGGTACAGTTGTCTTCAAGTGATGAAACGGGGACACTAGTAGAACTGGATCAATTACAAATGCACTCTTCATATGATGATCTAAAAGAGCTCATACTGGAGCTAGAGGCACTGTCAATGCAGTCTTCCTTTGGTGAAGAAACAAAGGAAGCTTTGGACACAGAAGCACTTGAAATGCAGAAAGCTTGGGGCAATGAAGCAAGAGAGAAAGTGTTGGAACAGGAATCGTTTGAGCTGCCAGTTGTGAGTGAGGAGACAGGGGAGTTAGCAGCTCTGAAATTTCTTGAAACCTTACCATCACTTAATGAGGGAGAGAACTTGGTGCCTTCAGTTAGTGATGGAGAGAAGACGGTAGACCTGATTCCATCTGATGTTCAGCTTGCTTTGGGAGAGAAGACAACGAAACTGGGATTGAATTTGTCTGGAACTCCTGAAACAGAAGCTATAGAAGAAGATTGGATGGAAGAGCCTTCTCCCCTAAGGCTGTCTTCATCTGAGAAACAACTGGACCTGAAGACCTATGACGTGCTGTCAATGCTAGGTGCCGAAATTGAGCAGTTTCTGGAACTGGTGCTGCCTAATGTGCAGCCTTCTCAGGAAGATGGGGAGGAGGACTCATTAGGGTTGGAACACGCTGCACTGCAAAGTTCTGCAAATAGGGGAAGTGAATTTTCATTTCTTACAAAGGACTTAACAAATCAGAGGCCTGTTCACACTGTAAAATCATGTGACTGCAAAGTTGAGAAATGTAAGGAGTGGCGGAAGAAGACAGAGGAGTGTTACGTGGAAGAATGGATGAAACAAGACTTGACTGACTCATTTAAAGAATGTGCAAATACACTTGTGCTGTCTTCAGACTGTAAACTTGGGGATGAAGAAGTAGAAAAGAAGCAAAATGAGAACTTGGCTGACTGTGGTGCAGGTAAACTATCTGATTTTAAGGACTTAATCAAAATGTTGTGCATGTTCAAATGTGAGAACAGCTTTCTTGTAGAAACCTGATTTTTATTCCCTAATAAGTTACTATATTAGTGTTAATGTCAATAGGTTAAAGACATCAGACTAAGTGTAGTATATCATGGATAATAATGTGACAGTCTAACAACAACAACTAATCTTGAGAGGTCAGTGATTTTATGTTGGAAATCTATTTCTGAACACAAAATGCATTTTCAAGACTGTTCAGGATGACAAATTTAACTTTCAAATATTTATTAAGTAAAAGTAGTTTGGAGGGGGGCAGGGGAGTACAGGAGTAGGGCTGTGAGGCATTTGAGTTTTTTGGAGGTGTTTTGTGTGTGTGTTTTCTTTTCTTCCTCCTTCATTGATATGTCGTCACCTTTGCAGAACACGAGTATACTTGTAATCTGAAGGGTTTTGCTGTTGGTTCCAAATGTGTGGTGTGGACCTCTCTAAAATGGTGCGAAGCTCGCATTTTGGAAGTATCTGAAAAAGGTACCAGAGTAAGTATGGTTTGAATCCTCTTTCTGCATGCTTAAGATCCGGTATTTCTTTGGTCTTCCTCCAAACTTTGAATATTTTACAGAAGTCTATTACAGAATTTAAGACTTGGTATTGCAAAGGCTGATTCTGGACTTTCAGACTACATGAAAACAGCAGTGTCTCAAAGAGAGCTGATGCTGTATGTCGACACTTGATATTCCCTTCACATCTTCCCCTGCATTAGCTGTGAAGACTGAAGGATCTGGCTCTGGTTTGAGATGCATACTCATATGTGTGTGCTTCTATCTGGTCAGCAATTAATGTTCTGCCATGGAGCTGTGTACCATCAAATGCTCATGAAACTTGGCATTGTTTGATGAATTAGTGCTAGAACAGTAGAAACTTGGGAAGAAACTGAAATTATACTGCAATTAATAAAGAATACACAACTATTCCTACTTCATGAAATGTGTATTCAATTAGTGGTTGGTGGGAGTTAACTTTAACAGTAGATTATAATCTAATGGGCTGCCTTGTTCTATGGCTGTTTAAACTATGGGATAACATAGCTTAAACATAAATACAACATAAATAAAAAGTCCTCCAGTTCAGGGTGAGTGTGTGTATGTATACATATATACTTAAATAAAAGGGCCTTTAAGTTGTAATTTAAGGTTGCAAATCCAAAAGATCATTTTGTAAAAGTAGCTTTTTGTAAAACGGAATGCCTGAGATCAGGGAAGCCAGCCCTTTTGCTAGTAGATTCCTTAAGTATCTAGAGTTAACCTCAGCTGTATTCAGATGAGTGTCAGGTATGTAGTGATATCCCTGTTCATCAGTTTCCTACTGATTCTGATCTAGTAGGGGTTTTCCAGCCTTCCTCTCTCACCATACTTGGGTTAGAAACCCAGGAGAGCCTTGAGCAGATTCAATAGCGATATTCAGTTTTAGTAGAGGTTGACTTGCTCTTCCTTGTGAAATCCAGACTGAAAGCCGCCTCAAAGGCAGGGAGTCCTTGATTGTGTTTTCCTACTACTGTGTCTTATTTCCTGGGTGTATTCTCAGGATCCACTGCCGTGCTAGCTATGATTTGGCTCTGTCTGTACAGGTCTTGATTCTCTCCAGTGGCAATGAGGAGACTGTGGATCCCGAGAATGTCTGGAACGTTATTCCTGACTGGGCTTGCAGATCGTCTGAGGTATGGCCGTGTGGTGGTGGATTGGGCAGGATAGTACCGATTTTTGGAAAGGGCGCTCTGAGTTTAGTTGTGATTCTGTGTAACCATGAAAATTAGAAAGGCGAAGTAGCATTAATCTAAGCCTGTGCATTCATGCCAACCACTAGAAGCGCAGTATTTTAATTTAAGACCGCAGTTGTCCTTACTTCTCTAATAGATCTCTATGGAGATTACAGAAATTTGTCGAAGTGTATTATATAACTGATATAATTTATGTGAACTGTTTATATAGATTTATATAAACTGTCATCCATTTGGCCTGAGGAGTGTGAATTCAATCTGGGAATAGATTAACGAGAACAGTTTGAAGGAAGAAACGCTGGAAGACTACTATTAATCAAGAACTGTGGAACAATGCTGCTGATATGTGGCTTTTGACAGATCATGCTAGTAGAGCATGTAACTAACTGGTAAATCATGAAAAATACTTCTATTACGAAGTAATTAGGAAATGATAGTAAGGTTTTCACCAGTGTTCTTCATGAAGTACCAATGAATGAAAAACTCACGTCTGGAACCCAAAACTCAGGTTGTCAGACGTGCTCCTGACGATGCCAACAGAATGAATTTACAGTTTTTGCATCAGAGCAAAAAGTGGGCAAAAGACTTCTGTAGTGAGTCACAAGGGGGTGAAACAGTGTTAAATAAGAGTCCAGCAGTGCTGATGTAAAAAGTAGGTCTAGTATTAAAGGAAGCGCCTCGCTGGAAAACGAGCTTGGCAATAGTGCCAGCTTCCTAAGAGAATCCCCTTTTGTTTAGGCAATAACCCCTGCAACAGAAAACTTGCAGTCCTTACCAGAGGAGTCCTTACTTCAAGGTAAGACTACCTTAAAGCTCTGAAAGGGGTTGTGTACTTGGTGTTTGGATGCTTTCTGATTTTCTAGAAAATGCTCTATTTTAGAAAAACAGTGGAAACTTGTTAAATTCTTACGTATTTACTCTAATACTGTTGTAACTTTCTTTGTAGCACTGGCTTTTGTGCTGTCAGTTTAATGGTGAATATATGCAATGAAAGCTGCTATTCTGTCTTTATTAGAAATCGATTTAGTGTTTATTTATTCAGCCTAGTAGATTGAGCCTCTTGAACAAGCTGGGGTGGTTACATTTTCGGTGTTAGATTTTTTTTGATAGTGTTAGATTTTCTTGGTAGGGTTTTGAGCAGCAGCCACCAGCATGCTACTCTTGCTTGCATTTGTGAGGCAAGGTGAGTGACTGCTAGGCAGGCTCTACTATGCATTGTAGTTTAGATGCCACAATCCCTTAATATATTGATTTTGACCTATGAATCTAAACCCATAATAATATCATCTTAGTTGTTGTAAGGATAGTTTGTGAATAGTGCATGTACATCTTTCTTACTTCAAAACTTTGAAGTGTTACTGGTGAACACCTAGTGTGTGTACTAAAGAAAATAGTACAGGTTCTTTCTGATTATGTATTATTCCTTTAATCTGTGCAGTCACAGGGGTCTCTGGAGGTGCTCAAAGCAGGGGCAGCTAGATCAGATTGCTGAGGACCTTCCTTTCAGGTCTGGAATCTATTCAAGGATAGAGACTCCAGAACTTCTTTGGGCAACTTGTTCCTCTGTTTGACCAGTGGGTGTGTGATAAGTAGAGATAGCATTTGTGTTCTCAGTGATTGAACTGGTAATTGTATTCCAGTACAACTGTACTGAAGGCTGACTGGTTTGTGGCTAACAAATAATGAAGCCCACAACAGATATCTAGTTACCTGTTGGGCAAAAAAGTAGTTAAAAGAACTTGATCTACAAATCCTCCCTCAATTGCATCGCTCAAATGGAGGATTGTTCTTGATCTTGCTGTTTGTGGTTTTGATAATACTTTTACAGTTTTTACCACTTCATTTTGGGTTTTTTCCTGTCTTTGGTTGCTAATTTTTATTGTCCAAATTTGCCCACTGTCTGTGTTCCTGAATATTCCGCACGGTGTTCATGTATGCACCCTCAGGAACAGCGCAGAAAATGCGAGCTAAGGGCATGCAGCCATATGGCATAGAACTGGATCTTGCTGCACGTGTGGGTCACGGCCTGGAAAGGCAGTTTGAGTAGAAGGTACTTGATCCACAGGATGCAAAGACTCCTGCAGTGATTTATGTTAAGTCCACTGAGGGATGGACTGACTTGAACTCGTAACTGAAATCTGGGAGCACTGCTTGCTTTGTCTTCTTGGGCAGCTCCATTGTTTCAACTGTCGTATCCTTATACAATAACTTTGCCTAAGTGTAGTCTTTCTTAATATGATCCAATTTGTTGATGACATTTAGTCTGAAGCCTTGTAGAGCTACGACTTCAGACATTAATGCATTTATACATGTTTCTATAAACATATTGATGGGTCTAATCTGTCTTTATTCCCTGTAGAAAAGCAAACTGGCTGCAGTTCAGATTTAGCTGAAGATCCTCATGTCTTCCAACAC
The DNA here is from genome assembly GCA_013396915.1 of Stercorarius parasiticus. NCBI lineage: Eukaryota > Metazoa > Chordata > Aves > Charadriiformes > Stercorariidae > Stercorarius > Stercorarius parasiticus. The sequence goes on from VWZL01002471.1 coordinate 564,127, forward strand.
TCCTGAAACCAAGTGACACATTCACCATGTGAAGCTGAACAAGTGCCTGTGTACACAAACATTCCCATGGAAATGTATTTTCATGGGAACAAGAACACAGACAAAGCATTGAGGGTTTCTTCTACCGAACTGAACAAATGCCTGCCACTACCATACTTCCCTGTCAAGGAACAGTGCTTGTTGGTAGACTGTTATTGTCAGTTTGGCTTCTGACAGCCTTATTTTCTTTATTTAAGTAAGAATTGGTCTCTTGACTGGCATTCCTTACTGCATGTGTGTGTGCACTAACTTGTATCTAGCGGTTGGTGGGTGGTTCTTGAATAAAGGTTTCTTGTGAGTTGCTGTATAGGCTACTGTGTTGCACAGTTCTGCTTTCTGTTTGCTTTTTGAAAAGTTGCATTGTTAAGTGGTAGGTTTTTTTTCCTTAAGAAGAGTTTAGGGTTTATTTTGTTTTCCTCTTGGGGCAGGGGGGAGCTTTTTCTCCGTAGGGAAACGGTTGTTTTGGGTTGAAGCCTTGCACTTCGTGCTGTTACGAAGCAATGGAAGAAGCTGGAATAAAGCTTTGGCTAGCATACGCTCATCAGTGTTTCGTTAATGACTTGTGTTCTTTCCCTAGGCATAGGCCCAAATGCTGTATGCATAGGGTCGTGCTGGAGTTAGGTGTAGCTGTGTGCATCTTGTGGTTACTGGTTCTGTTTTGACCCTAAGCCGCTCTCCAGAGCACTGTGAGAGCCATGCTGAATGCTTGGAAACACCATGCAGTCATATATAAAATAGAACTTGTAGTCATGACGTGGCCTTAACTGCACTAATTAAAGGTGAAGCCTTTCCTCTAAATGTGAAGCAGACCTACTAGAATCGTTTTGATGCTGCACGTGTACAATGGGGTGAGGACTTTTCCTTAAAACAGCTGCAGCTTATAAGGTGGAAAATGAAAGGTAAGATGAAAAGGGTTTCCTATTTTCCAGTCTTGTGCCATGCTCCTGTACAGCATGGGTTTTTCCTCCTTCAGAGGCTGTGGATTTTTCATGCTGACATAATGTTTTAGGAACCCAAGATCTCTGACAATGTAATAGTCTGGCTGAGTATCACAGTAGATCTCAAGTGTTGCATGTTGATTCCCCTAATAAAGACAATACATGATGATAGGCTGGAGAGAATTTAATTACATTCTGAAAAACAAGTCTTAGGTGGTGTTGCAATCTCATGTTAAGATCACAGATTATATAAATATTTAATTACACCATTAACTGCTTTGCTTGTTCCACTTGGCTTCAGTTTTGTTTGTAACCTGATTTTGAAACAAATAGTTTGTAGTGCCACTTTTGCAAGGCTTACTCGTTTAGAAGTCACCCTTCCATGCGGCAGCTTCCAAGAGTTTTGTTCTAAAAATCGGAGCCTTCTTTAGCCAACCACATAGTCAACTGCTTCTACTGACAGATACAGACAGCAGTGCTAGTACCTGGACAAAGACGAGAGGCTGAAGAGCATTACAACCATGAGAGACATCAAGATGATCAAGCAATGCTCACACGCTCATTTTTAAAGGAGTGGTAGAAGTGACACATCTTTTCTGTAATTTCACCTATAACAGTACGACTGAGTGATAGTGGTAATACAGAGATTAACGAAAGAGGTGCTACTTAGACCTTTGCCTAAGGGGAATTACAGTTGCTACAACAAGAGCGACCATTTCAGCAGCTTTTGGAACGGAAACATCCTCCAAGTATGGCAGTAAACACAGATCTTAAATGTAAGTGGATTAAGTTCATATGAGAAGCCCTGTGTCTGAACAAACAACTTTCTCTGCTGTTATCTTAAACTAGTTCCTGTAGCTTTTACTGTGACTTTTATTAAAATAAGACAGTTTTCAAGACCTTTTTCCACTGGCACCTCTCTGACTGGAAGGAGCAAAAACCTGCTCCAACTCTTGACTGTTGTCAGAGCACAGCTGAAAGACTTAAGTAGTTTAATAACAAAGATTTTTTTTCTTCTCATGCTGCAAAAAAGGCTTGTTGGATGCAAACTGATTTAAAGCTTAGTAAGTAGGACTTTAGTTTAATTCCTCGGAGATTAATCTCTCTGCAAACTTGATTCTAAGTCAAAACCAGAAAAAGCGTTTATATTACCATCAAGTGATTTCCCCCCCNCAGAATTTACCCTGTTGCAGTATTTCAAAGAATCCCACTATCTCATTTGAACTAAAACCTCTCTACATTTTCATGATAATGTAACCTAATGCCTTATCTTTTTTCCTGTTCCACACCCCAAAAGCTGTGTAGGTGGCCAATGCGATCGCATGTCAGAGCAATGTCTGGCCAATATTAGTGTCCTGATGTCTGTGGCATTTTCAGTACTTCTTTGTATTCCTTATTCAGGTTCAGCTGGAGATAAGTCAATATTGGTACCAGGAATAACGTTGGGTCCTATGCCATCCACAAGAGAATCCCACTTATCGAAATCTTTCTTAAGACCTATAAAATGGGGAAAAGAAAACCCAAGTGGTAATGAATTAAACAGTCAGCTTTTTGTAAAGCTAAATTGAAAAATTAAATCATAGTACAGATGAATCAACTTGGCAAAGTAGGGGAGGCATGATGTTTTCAGGAGGGGAAAATGACACCAGGTTTGGATGTATTGGAACAAAACTGCAACGTTCCTCCTGAATTGCTTAGATCACAAAAGTAACTAACAAACCTCTAGAAAAAGAATCTGACTTGTTTTTTTTCTACTTCAACTTTTCTGACACGCTTACTTCTGGTTTTGTTCTAAGCAGAATGGTTATGTAAAAAGCTTCATAGGAATTAAGTATTAATTTAACTTCATACTTTGATGTAAACGGATAACTTACTCAAATGTTTCTGCAGGAAGGCTAATGAAGCGTGATTGCTTATATCAATAGCTTCATTTGGATCTATTTCTCCTTTTAATTTGAAAAATCTTCCAATGATTCCACCGCTCACAAAGGTAAAGTCAGGGAAGCTCTGGTGTACTGACCCCCTGCAAATAGAACAATGATCAGCAGGCTTGTAAGAACGCAGTCGGCCGATGAAAAGATGCCGCAGGTTGCACGGACTTCTCGAAAGACTGTTGCACATCTTATGCTGTCTTCTTTAGCAGAAGAAGATAAACCGGTTCATCTCACGAGCATGCAAGATCACCAGTAAATTCTGTCCTATCCATAGAAGGGAGGAAGTTTGGTATGTGCTTACTGTAAGTCGCTATAATTGCAATGGCAGTAAAGAGTAGGCTTGGCAAAACTTCAAGATCAAGCTGTCTCTCTGGTGTAAGGTGGATTATAGAGCCACCTACTCTCCGGCACGCAGTGCTTCCACCCAGAAGGTGATTTAGTGTTCAGAAACACATGATGCACGAGGCCTAGGACAAAACTTGTGCCCCAGGGCAGGAATGCGCACCTTGGAGTATCTTAAAGTTAGGGTTACTGCCTGCTTTGAGAGAGGTCTCTGTCACCACTGAGGAGGACATACTGCTGTCTAACTTAAACATTCAGTGAAAACCCGGGCCGTGAGGAAGTACTGTCTGTCTGTCTGCAGTTACACCTAACCGAACAGCTCCAACAAGAGAATAAAGAGTCATTTTCAGCCACAGAAATGATGGATCCTGGAAACTTACTTGATAGTGATCATTTTCTTGTTTGCGTCATTGGAGCCAAGCTTCTTCATCTTTAAGATATTGTCAGCCCACTGGAATTTTTCAGAGTTGATAAAAAGCAGCGGTTGCTGGACACTGTTTTGGTAAATGTCATCACCTACTGGAAGCATCCATGCATCGAGGGCAATGCCGCACCTGCCAAAAACCACTGGATATTGTCACAGAAGCAGAAAGCTTTGTATGGAAGTTCTCAGCATGCTTTGATTTGCAGGGGACGTGGGAAAGAGAAACTCTATGATACTGAACTGGTACACAGGTTAATGTATCATTTTGTTTCAAAATGATGTGTACTCTGGGGGAAAAGAATTAAAAGAATTAATCCATTATTGCATTTGTTGTTGCCAGTGCCAGGTGCAGCTGGGCACAGGAGCTTCTGCAGGGTCAGAGAATCATAGAATGGTTTGTGTTGGAAGGGACCTTAAAGATCATCTAGTTCCAACCCCCCTGCCATGGGCAGGGACACCTCCCACTAGACCAGGTTGCTCAAGGGTCCCACAGCAGCATGATATAATATGATAAAGCCGTTATGTTCCACCACATCCCCACAATTGAAAGAAGCATGACTTGAGGAAACAAGACATGCCCAACAAAACTTTTCTTCAAGAGCTAATTAGTAATTGGGGGATCTTAGGTAAGGTCCCCTGCTCCAGACCTCTCAAGTGCCAAGCGTCTCGTGCCTTGTTTTGCATACTTACCTGAATCTTACTTCTTTGCTGAGACTCTCAATAACTGTAGCACCACCAAAAGAGTGTCCCATCACAGCTATTCTGCTAGTATCAACAGAATCCTGTCAAAAAAATCCAGGTGCTGTAAGACACTTTTTTCCCCAAACTACTTATTTTTTTTTCTAAAGGGAAGAATTTATTAGGCAATAGATCCTACTGAAGTAGGAAGAGCATCATTTCAACTCCATTACTATCTATCCAGCTTGGGATGACCTGAGAATGTTCACACATCTACGGTGTGATCTTCAGAACAGTTTACAGGAACCAGTTTAGAAATGGAAGAGGGAAACCAGAAGTATTATTAGGTGTTTAACAAAATAGTCACTGCCTTTCACTCACCTTTAGGCTATTCCAGTCAAAGTTTGAATTCAGTACATTCATCACTTCTTCTCCTGAACTGATTTTAAGAATGAGGTTGAGAGCTTTGATACACTCCTGCGCTCTTTGCTGCACCTGGGGAGAAAGAGGAGTTGGGTCAGAGCAGTAGAAGGAATTATCAGACAACTGCTAGGTTTGCTGGCCCTTTGAACACAAGACTTACTCTGATTTTTATTTTTTTTTTCCCCCTAAGTGTTTGATATGGTAATGACTATTCTGAACTGCAGAATGGAACTGTAAAACAGAACTCTGACAAGGTCTGACCAACGACGAAACTGACTTCTGGAGGTCCAAAGAGTTGAAGCTCTTGTGTAGATCCTCTGCACGCAGAGGAATTTATCCCCACAACATGCGCCGAAGACCTTCAACTCCTTCCTCCTGTCACTACTCAGAGAAGGGATCGTTGGGATGTACAAAGGCTTAAGTTACACAACTACAAGGAAGGCTGACTCGCTGCTCCTCATGCTCACATTGATGAGCAAATGTCATTACATCGCTTGCCCTGTCTCCATGGTAGCTTTGAAACTGTCTTTACACTGGATAAACCCAAAATAAGAAACAGCCAAGAAGTCCTTCCCATTACATATATATACATACGCATTCTTGAAAACTGTAGTAAAGCTGTTGCAAATAAAAGTTTTCATTGTTTGGTATAAGCAGTGGGTTTGATTTTGGTATTTTAGTAAAAGAAAAGCTTCAAAAAGAATCAAAGAACAGTTCTTGGGACCCAGAGTGTGTAGGCAGTCAGCAAGATGTCTGTGCATCACTGAATTTCAAATAAATCTCCATCTCCTGACTTCCCTACTAGTGAAATTTGCAGGCAAGGGCTTCTGGAGGTTATTTGCAAGCTCAGACAGTAGATATTTAGACTCGTAAGTAGGATGTTGTATGCCCACAGGAAATGACACTTGGACTGCTGTCTGTAGGGCCCGGGGAGATAAAGAGAAACGCCTCCCTGGCTGAGTGCCTTAGCTGGAAGAAAACACTCCCATATTTTAAAGGTTGAGTCTATGCTTGGAGGAGCTCGCCAGTATGGCATCTAGCATGAATGCTGCTTGTAATGAGGAAGTCTGCATTGTTTACATTGCTATAAACCAGGTTCAAGTGTAAAGACAATGAAGCAAACATTCCCCCTTAGAGCAGCCATGATTCATCTTCCTATCCAATGGTAAACAAAAGCTAAAGCAAGCCTAAGGCGACACAAAAACATTTCAATTCAACTCTGAGTAACTTAAAGACTGGGCTGGGCAGCAAAAGTGTGAAGACACAGAGAAGAAACAGAAAGTTGAGTGGAACCAGAGGAGAAACAGCTGACTAAGCCTGACGGTGCAACTTCATGCGAAAGCTCTGTTGAGGAAGAGGTCTGTGCTCTGAAGAAAGCTGTTGTTGGCTTTCCCATCTTCAGGAACCTAGGACTTGATGATATTTATATACCCCCCAAGTCATGGCAGGAGACTGCAGACATGGCCAACGGGAAAGAGCTGGCTAGTTCGTCCTAAACACGCCGCTCCTGCCTCACCCCGAGAGCACAGCCCTGGGATGAGTACCTGCTTATGGCGCAGGCAGCGCTCTTCCTCTCCAGTTTTTAGTTTCCTGTAGTAGATCCACTCCTTCTCCATGTTTGATGTAGACTCTTCCTGTCGTTCAGAAATGGATTTTTTTTTACAGTAATACGTTGCTGAAGCAGATTCGTCTCTGTAATATCGACAAAAGGTTATTCCTGGGGATGTATTCCGTTTGGTTTGAGATGAAGGCAGCAGAAGTTTTAGATTTCGCTTATCTCAACAGATCCATCTACCACCCAGTGCTGCTGCAATCACAGCTGAGTGCAGACAGACTTTCTAAATAATGCAATAACCCCACCAAAACTCCCACCTCCTTTATATTCTCCAGGTTCTAACAATAAGAGAGGGAAAAATAGATGCTTGAAGCATGACGAATGATATCAGCCCTGGGACTTTTCAGTCAAGGGCTAAGCAAATTCCTTTTGCTTAGATAAGAGTTGAGGTAGAGAAACAAGGGGTGTGGGCAGGGCTGAAGAAGCTATGTTAGTTTTTCTTTTTTAAAAAAAAATAAAAAATCCTAAGTTCTTCTTTAGAATAAATAACGTTCGATTCAATGTGAGAAAGTTTCTTCCCATCAGAACTCAAAAACGCGCAGTATACGCACCTGTGCTCCACAGCAGCCACTATAAAGCCCTGAGAAGCCATCTCTATGCAAATAGCAGAATAGATTGTCCTGCAATCAAAACCACATTCTGGTGAGACGCGTGCATACATAATTACTTCAATTACACTGCTTTTTAAACATTGACCACGCTATGTATGTGCTAGCCCCTAGTCAGTATTTCGTCTGTTTGAATTTGCTAGCCAGCAGGGCGGGCTTTTGTACACCAGCCACCAAAGCCTGTTCACAAAACCCTGCTATTGCTTTACTATCTATTCCAAAGGAAAATGCTCATGATTTTTAAAAAAGTAGCACTTTGCATCTTCAAAGAGCTGTCCAAAAATCAACTCGCTAATCTTCACAACATGCTTATGGATTGGTAAATACCTTCACCCCTAAAATACAAAGGGAAACAGCAAATAAATACATCAACCCTGCTCTTATTTACTGCTGTTGCTTTCAGTGGAGGCATACTGATACGCAGCAGCCTGTTCTTCAAATCTGTTTCAACTCCACGAGGATCTCACCCCCCTACTGAAAATCTGTTCAGATCCATCCTTGGAGACCGCTGTCTCCACAGATGACAAAAATAGTTTGTCAACAAACTGCAGAATTACCGAAAAGCTCCAAGTCCATGGGAAAAAATGAGGAGTGGGTATTTTTCTCCTGGCTTAAAAGCAGCATTTGACTTTGCAGGACAGGTCACTGAACCTAGATAAAAAATGAAGCATATGTCATTATTACTGAAATGAGAGAAAGCCTTTGTTCCTGTGGGAGAGAATCCGGTTACCACTGATTTCAGAGCAGTCATCTGAAGATAAGGTACCAAATCTCATCCTTAAAATACAGAAGACAAACATGGATCTGATTCTGAAAATACCTTCTACTTGTCAGAAGATCCTTTCCTTCTCCTCCTCCCATCCACAGCCTACATACCTTTTAAACCCTACGAGAACAGATTTTCAAGAACAGTCAGGCATCCAAGTCTTGTTGGCATTCAGACCTTAGTATCTATCTGACCTTTGTATATGTGCACATTTCCTTATGGGATTTGAATCCCGACACAGAGGCGCAGCTTAGGCAAGCTCTTCCTAGAGCAAACTGCTCCGACAATTAGTCCTGCAGCAATAATACACTGCTTATGGAGCAGTGAGGCAACGACCTGCGTACAGAGCTCATGCCCTTGCACTAGTCAAGGAATAAAACCAAAACCAGTCTTACCAACATAGTACTGGAAAAGCCTTTCTCCTACAATTCGGTACATATTAAGGAAGTCAGAGAGTCCCTGATAGTACTCTTTATCTGGAATCCATGGTGCCTCTTCGTTATCTGTGGCATCGCACGATGGATAATACAGGCGCAAGAAGCTTCCCTGGGATTAGGAGGGACACAAAAAAAAAGAGGAAGATTGATATTTCATTATATATGGAAGATAAAAGCATTTATGTCAAGAGTTCAGATGCAAGAATGACAGCTCAAGAGAATTAAGAGAATCTCACAAGAAAATGACTATCCTATACAGGCTTTGATGCCAATCCTCTGTCACTCTCTTTTTGTCCCTGCAGTGGATTTAAAGTAGCACGACTGCTGGCATCCAGGCAGAGATACACGTTGCTTTCTCTAGGTTAGCCTATAGATAATTCAAAATGCTCCATTTAATTAAGTTAATCACAACTCACAACCTGTTTGCTCCATTTCTCCATCTTTCTGGATCTTTTCTTTTGTCTTCCTCACTATGCCTCCCTTCGGGGAACGGTAGGATGAACCAGCTTGAGCAGTTTAACAGGGGTGACAGTGTCCCCTTCACCCATCCAGCTGGGTGCCATCATTGCTTTCCTTACACCAGTGAGTCCCATGGAGCTGTTGCTGACCCAATTCTGCTTGCTAAACTGGGGGGAAAAAGTATACCCTCCTAGAAGTATATTTTTTCACTAGGTTTGCAAGACAAATTTTACCTTGAGACTAGTTTCTGGAAGCACGGTCCAGCAGAGGAGATGCGGGGAGAGGCAGGGGCATGGTCTTGGTGTGGTGTCACGGTTTTGGCCAAATTGGCCAATGGCCAGTGACAGATGCTCTCCCCCCACCTCTCGCACACGGAGAGGAGGAGAGGTAAAGAGATTTACGAGTTTAGAAGAAACTAAACTACTTCAATGAAATATTGATAATAAAATAAAAAGGAAATAATGAAATAGATACAGTATATACAAAACCGTATCAAGCTCCCAGAATGACATCACTGGCAGGCACTGGGGAAGTCCCAGACTGGACTCAGCAACAGGTGAGAACTGGATTCCAGAGTTCGAGTCAGGAACACATGGATCGGGATCAAAGGCAGATGACCAGACAGGGTCCTCCTTGGACGTTGGCCATTGAAGAAAGAGAGGGCTGACCTTTTGGCCCCTCAGCTTTTATACTGAGCATGGGGCAGACGGGATGGAATACCCTGTTGGTCAATTTTGGGTCACCTGTCCTGTCCGCTCCCCCCTGCAGGTGGGACCCTTCTACGCTTTTCCGCTTCCGACCCTCCAATGGGGCAAATAATGAAGTTAGCTGACCTTGGGTGTTATAGCAATAAGCATAAGCAAGAGCCTCTCTGCGTACCATTCCTTGGCACAAACCGTAAACATTGGTCTTATCACTCTGAGAAGGAACCGTTTTCGGCACAACGTGCTGTTAACTTCAGGGAGTTAGAAGAGGCCTAGCTAAGAAGTAAAATTACTGAACAGCGTTCCTGGCTGACCTGAGCAAAAGGCTCTCAGTAAAGCTCTTGGGCAGCTGCACAGCAAAGGAGTGCAATATATTGTTCTTCCTCCTCATCAAGATGTTTACAAGCCTGTAGTGGTCCATCTTTCTAAATGCAATTTTACTAACTTGTGTTTTATCTGCCTCTGTTTCTTACCACTGGTTTGAATCTTTTACTGCCTGCACTCCCGGTTTTCCAGGAAACCACCCAAGCTTTCCACATTCACATGGACCCTCCATACCCCCTTGCCAGTATTTTTGCTACGCAGACAGCGGACCAACGGCACACCTTAAAGCAGACCTCCTGGCAGAGGAGCTGGGTGTAATTTGCATTCTTACTTCCTGGTTTGCAAGGGAATTTGCGACACACACACAATTCAAATTCACCGTCATTGCTCCAACTGTACTTTTGTTTTCACAAGCTAAGCCTAGGGCCAAAGAGAACACGAGCTTTGGAATAAAGGCTGGTTTCTTGAATACTAATTTATCAGTTTCATACACAATGTGTACCAAAAGCTTGTTTTATGAAGCTTGTTTCTATTTACTCATCAAACTTAAATCAACTTTTGACACAAAGGCCTTTAAGGAAGAAATCATCAAACCTTCATCCTCACTGGTAATGGTAATAATTTGATCCCAGAATAGCCCTAGTGAACTTTCCCAGGTGACTAACTGCTTACCAGAAAGGGAAGGAGGTTCATTATCTATACCTGAGAACTGTAATTATACTGATTGCTTATCTAAGAAAAACACATGGGCTGATTGCAAAGAGAAACTAATCGCTTCTTTGTGCTATTACAGAGTAAGCTCAGTAAAGGAAAAGATACGAATAACCACTACAAACTGATCACAAGTTCTGCTACACCTGGCTAGTCTGAGGAGTGAAACCACAGTCTAAACGCCGGCGTATTCACATAAGAAAATTAAAAAGCAAGAGGATTTGAAATGGAAACCCACAAGCGACCTCATTTACTGTCCCCATCTTCTTATCGTGGCTTCTCTCCATACTAACCACTTGCAGAACTGACATCCTGTTCTTTTTCAGCTAGATAAAATTTCGAGAAGACATCTCCTGCTTTACCCTGCAGATGAAACACTACAGACCCTCATCACCCAACCCTGCCGAATCCCGTTGGCATAGAATCACAGAATCATAGAATTGCCTAGGTTGGAAGGGACCTTTCAGATCATCCAGTCCAACCATCAACCTAACACTGACAAAAACCATCACTAAACCATATCTCTAAGCTCTTTGTCTACCTGTCTTTTAAAGAACAGCTGCAGTCACGGAGACTTCGTGTGGAGTCTCCCCAGGAGCCCAGCGCAGAAGGGAGCGGTGGGGTGGCTCAGAAGAACCACATGGGGCCCAGGAGGACATTGTTTCTCTGCAGCATCCTGCACATGGCAGTCAGAAAGGCAAGGATATTAGGAGGAGGGAGCCATGGGGAAGGCTTGCAGGTTACATCCATCTGGTAAATGCCCAGTACGCATCCTACATTGGGATGGAGAGGATAGTAAGCTCAGCTGTGGCAGCCACGGAGCATCCCTGCACGTACAAGGCCTCCTGTTTGATTCGTCTGCAAAACTACAGCAGGTTGTTTCACTAACAGTGCGGCTTACATCCAAAGGGGGAAGAACCGAGAGCTTTACCTCAACTGCATTTTCTGTCATCAGGTCTGTGCATCCAACCGAGTGCGGTCCCTTCCCTTTGGGGATCCTGTAAAACTTCTCAGTGCTGTTGCTCCCCATTTCCACTGGCACCTTCACCGACAAACCTGAGAAAAACACAAAGCAAGTCAAGAGACCCCCATGGCCGGTGTGACCACATCACCTACCCTGAAAAAAATCCACTGCGTCGAAGGTCCAGTAGGAGGAAATTCAGGGTTAAGCCAATACAAGAATCTGCTCATGAGAATCAGAGATCTGAAATCCTGAGTCACCAACCTGACCTGCTCTATTGGGGAATTTCTTTGGAGCAGAGTGTCCTGAATCCCAACAATCGGACAACGCCATGCACCAAACAGAAAGGGCAGGGGAGGAATGTTTGGCCAGGGTCACCACGGTGGCACCGAGCAGGTCGAGGTGGCGCAGAGCAGCAGCAGTGTCACTTCTTGGGCACAAACAGGGAAGCACAAGCCCAGGAACGGGGAGTTTCAGGGCCGAAGGCTCCCTTCCCACCAGGCTCCGACCTGGAGCCGCTTCTCCTCGCAGGAACAGCAGAGAGGGAAGTTTTTGCCGTAAACAAAACCGGGCTGGGGGAGAAGGATGTCACGGGAAAACCCGACACTGTAGCCATTTTTCCAAGAGGAACGACGCAGCCTGGATTTGATCCCTGGAGAGAAAAGGAAGGGCTGCCCGAGCAGGAGAGGCTGTTGGGAAGGCCTGACACCCTCCACCCCCCCGGCCCGTACCTGCGGTGACACCTCGGAGCCAGGCTGGGGACGAGCCGAGGGCAGGAGGGGGGGACACGCCGCATCGCAGAGCGGGCAGCCGGCGTGAGCAGCATTCCCCGGCCGGGCGGGGGTTTATCCGCCACCTTCCCCTCTCCGGGCACGAAGTGGAAGAGACCCGAGGTCCATCCTAACCCGGCGAGAGACGCTCCGCTCCTCCCGGGGGCGGGACGGGACACCCTCCGCGGGGAAGCTGCGGGGCGGAGCGGGGCCGCTCCTCCCCGGAAAGGGCGGCCGGTGCCGAGCTGCGTGTCTCCATCCCTTCTTCCCTCCCTGCCTCCAAGATGGTGCGGAAGCTGAAGTACCACGAGCAGAAGCTGCTGCGGCGGCTGGAGTTGGTGAGCTGGGAGGCGGCGGGGGGGAGCCTGGCCGAGGTGAAGGCCCTGCGGCGTTACCGGCTGGCTCGGCGGGAGGACTACGTGCAGTACAAAGCCCTGGCCCGCCCCGTCCGCGCCTTGGCCCGCCGCCTCCGCGACCTGGGGCCGGCCAGCGCCGCCTTCCGCGCCCGCTGCGCCGCCGCGCTGCTGGAGAAGCTGTACGGGCTGGGGCTGGTGAGCAGCCGGGGGTCGCTGGCCGCCTGCGAGAGCCTCTCGGCCTCCGCCTTCTGCCGCCGGCGCCTGCCCTGCCTGCTGGTGAAGCTGCGGATGGCCCAGAACCTGCGCCACGCCGTCACCTTCGTGGAGCAGGGACACGTCCGCGTGGGGCCCGAGGTGGTGACCGACCCCGCGCTCCTCGTCCCCCGCGCCGTGGAGGACTTCATCACCTGGGTGGACACCTCCCGCCTGCGGCAGAAGGTCCTGGACTACAACCAGGAACGCGACGACTTCGACCTGGCCGCCTAGGGATGCCCTCGCTTTTCCGCCCTGCCCCTTGGGACGCGCGTGGGGACAGACACGCGCGGGTGGAGCCACCACGGTGCCACCATCAGAACGTTTACCCCCCTGAAACACACCTGAAAGGGGAAAACATACTCACTGGTATGAGCTAGGAGCAGAGCAATGCGTTCTAGGAACGTATCGCTCTGCTCCGAGCTCCTCTTCACAGCCAACAGCTCTGATCATCCACGTGGAGAAACATCCCGTCCACATCCATCGCCCCGAGAAAACAGCCCAGCTCTATCATACTTCCATCCCGTAACACCAAAGTGCTTCGAAAGGTCTCTGCCCCATGGCAGGAGAGGACGCAGTCGGGCGTAAGTGCTTGGCTGCTAATAATAGCTGCTGGCAGGGTTTTTAAGCCTGGCCGAGCGGCTCTTTTAGGACTGAGTTTGGCAGCTTTGCTGCTGCTTTTCCAAGAAGTGGCCCTGCAGGTTCCTCCTTTGGCTGATGGTCCTGCAGCAGCCGGAGGAGCTGCTTCTGGAAGAGTTTTATCTTGATACCGAGGAATATGTGCATATATGGGGGAAACGCAGGGGTTGTTTGGGGTCAGCAGTGAACAAGGAGGCCAATTACTGCATTTCTGGAACTGTAAAAGTTTTAGCCAAAAACAGAATAAAAGGGGAAGGGGGGGGGGAAAGCCAACTTTCTTCTCATGTGATGTCATAAAGGGAAGTTTGACACTCCAAGTTCAGTATCCCTGCTGTGTGAGGGGTCCCGGCTGACAGGCATCATTTACGGAGCAGGATCTAATTGGAGCGAAAGCTGTCCTAACCCGGCCTGCAAATCTGGGGGGAACTTCTGCATTTAGCACATACGCCAAACGAAAACGAGTATCTGCGGGGAGCCTCAGGCTGTCTGGGGCTGTTGGGAACTTTATTCCACTTTGAAATAAGGAGCAGAAAAGCAAAAATAAAACAGTTAAGTTGCTGAAGAAACTTGTGTGCTATTTGATGTCATAGTTTCTCTGAGGGTTTCTTCTGATTTTTAAATATCCCAGTAAGCCCTGCTTGTCACCTTGCAGAACTTTTTTTTATGCAACTTCTTCTATGTAACTTTTTTTTTCTGGATAGCTACAAGGTTGTTACTGAGTTTTGAAGTGGTTTTTGCTAGAAATGCTTTCTTTCCCTTACCCAGGGCTATGAAAGGATTGGGAAGTAGGTTTAGGAGCGGAGCTGTGATTTCCTGTCCCAAATCCAAAGGGCTGGAGTTTGGCTGCAGCCGCCGCTCTGGGTCTGGGTGCTTTAGTGTGGCTTGTCTGAACAGGGAAGGTGTTTAGGTGAGGAGTGTTTTAGGGTTATCGAATGACCAGAAACCGTCATCGAATATTATGGCTGTTTTTTAAAATGCAAACTAAATGTTAAAATTCCTACCAATCTCGTAAGCCAAATGTATCAAGCAGAGCATTAACTTTTAAGATATTAAGGAAAGGACACAAAAAGAGGTGGGGAAACCTCTTTGCTTATTGTAGGAACTACTCCTGTTCATACTTGGATTTATTTCAGTAAAATATCACCTGTAATACCTTAACCTTTTACTCAGGGCATGCACCTTGCTTAAGGTAATAAATAAAAATCGAGAAGATGTTTCGCACCTTGAAGCATGACTTTTCTTAAACACCTTTCCAGCTTTCATCTAGGACAATGCCATCATTTCTTGGGAAATTCGGAAGGTGCCTAATTCAGGTGCGGGTTAAAATAGTGTATTTGCTCTGCTTTACTCTTGTGGGGGAATTTAAATAACAGCACGGTGACGTGTCCTATGCGGGGCATTTTACTACTCGGATGCTAAACTTCTGCTCTGCCCGGTTTGTCCAGCCCTTGAAGGACCATCAGGAAAAGGACATCTCAAACCTCCAGCCTGTTAGACTCCGTAGTTTATATCCTCAGCCTGTTCTTTTTGTCCTAAAGCAACTTTTCATCATTCGTCTCCGCACCTCCAGCGCATGTAGCAGAAGAAAAACAACCCCAAACCCTGTAGGCTGTTAAATTACACTACGACAACAGTAGCTAATTGATTTCCCTCTGGGTGCTGTGGGATAACAGCATCCATCACCCCCGCTCTCCTTCTGCGGTGTTAGAAATCAGATCCTCATGTGTTTTTAAAGAAATGTGTCAGGTTGCGTCTTTATATGTCTGTGGGTGTCTTAATTCTGGAATTGCTGGTAGCTGAGACCTGAGATGCGTGTCCTGCTCTTAGATTTTTCATAGCTGGAGCCCACGCGCGCCTCGGAGGAGGAGAGCTGGGTCCACTTCCAGTGCCATAAACGCAGCGTTGTCTCGATCCAAAAACAGAAGTTACATCTGACAGCAGCACGCTCACATTATGGCTTGTAAATGCAACCCGGCGGATGATGGCTTCCCCATGTTTAACAGTGGTTTTGCCTCTAGTTCGTGGGTTTGAGTTTGTTTGACAGAGCCGACGTGCTGCGGCCAGGTGGTTCCCGGGGATTGAAAGGGCGCAGGAAGCAGCTCCGACAGCCTTTCCTGGCACTTGGATAAACACGGAGGCTTTTTTTAAATTCCAAGGCTGGATCCAACGTGGGTATAAATCAGCACCGGCTTCCTGGCACGAGGAGGTGATCCGGCGTTGTGCTTTTTGGGGCCAGATCCTGCAAACTCTCCAGGCTCTGGGGGCTTGCAGCGGGAGAGCTTATGTGCATGAGGCGGCAGGACGGGGTCATGGCTGTCATCATGCTTCTTCCCAGCACCTTCTGAGGTGGGTTTGCTGTTCCTCAGGCTGCTCAGCATCTCCGTGAAGCTCATGGGATATTGCTGGTGGAGGAGAAGGATGGTGCTGGTGTCGGGGCGAGCTGTCCCCATGCCTGACAAAACCTGTCACCTCCATGAGCATCCATCCCAGCAGCTGGGGGCTGGAGAGGTGCCACCTCCAGCGAGGGAGGAAGGGGCTGTGGGGGGCTCTGGGCAGTGCAAGAGCCTTCAGAGCAAACAGCGAGCAGTTCCCAGGCAGGAGCTCTCCCTTAGATAGGGAGCAGCGGTCAGGGAGGTTTTATCAGAGCCTATGGCTTTTGGTTTTTTTGATTTATTATTCCCCACCCCCACCCCCGGCCTTGGCTCGTCCTTTATTTGAAGGCTGCCAAAGCGGGGGAGCTGTGCATGGGGAATGTGGGGGAGCTGAAGGAAAAAGTCCTTCACACTGACGCCTTTTGTGTGGTGGGGTGTAAACGGCTGAGGCTGTCACCGAAATGCAAATGTGTATTTTTCTGTTGCTCTGAGCAGCTTTTTTTTTTTCCCCGTAAACAAGCATACTGCATGCTTTAAAAGCTGCTTCCATCCGACATCTTGGTCTGGCTTGGTGCAGAGGAGATGCTGACCTCAGTAATTCGGTGGTAGCACATCACCACGAGCACGGCAGCACGCGGGGCTGGGGAAGGACGGTACATCCCCCTTGTCAAGATGGGAAATGGAGACTGAGAGAAGCAAAGGTGCAGCTGGGCAATTCCCAGACTTTCAGTGATGCTCCTGCATCCTGGGTTAGGCCAGGGTCTCCCAGCCACATCTCAGGGCACTTCCATGCACTCATCTCGGTCGCACTCCCCAGTGACATATTCCCCACCGGATGGAGGTGTCACTGTCCCTTTCTTGAATTACAAGTACTCTGTTTTAAGTACATCTCCTGCCTGATTTGGCGCTGGAGATTGAACCAAAGAACCATTTCTCATCACCAGGTTATGGGATCGCCTCATAGTCCCTACCCCATATACCAAAAGATTCCAACATTCACTGAGTCTGGGGGAAAAAGCACACCTAAGTGTTATGACAGCATTTGCCTGAGAGCCCCGGTTCTGGTCCCTGCTCTTAAATGCCCTGTTTTCAGCAGTGAATCAACTTTTCTCACCCTTGGCTTGCTGGTTTGGGCCTGAAGCAGGACCTGGGTGGTGGAGAACCTGTCTGCTGTGTGGTAGGGACATGGGGACATAGGGTGGAAGCAACAGGCAGCAGCTTTGGAGTCAGCAGGAGGAGGCACTTGGGGTTCAGTCTTCCCATAAACCGTGGAGCTTATGGATCCAGGGGCCAAATCCAAGTGTACTTCCCCCAGCAGGAATGTCCTCTCTCACTTCTCTGCAAGCACGACTCCACTGCAGAAAGGTCCCTCTCCCCCTAATATTGGCTGATTTTGAAGAGAGAAAGTGTTTCACTTCCAGCAGGCAGAGAAAAAGGGGAGTCCAACCACTAATGACAGCCAGAGACGGAGATTCGAGCATCTCCAGTTTTCTCCTAGGGCTGACCGCTGGAGGATCACGCGTGTCCCCAGCAGAAGTCACAACAGCTTCTCGGATCTCATAAATCATGTCAGCGGGGTTAATACGTGGAAGACAGTACGGCATTGCCACCCTCGGTCCCTACCCCGAAGAGCCACCACCTGCTGCTCCTGGAGAGGCTCAGATGGTTGCGTCACGGGGCAAAGTACAGGCAAGCTCTCCCGACGTGTTCATCTAATGTTACAGTCCACCACCTCGTCACTTATATCTGAGCTCATCAGGTTTAAAACACACTGGGGGGGGGTACCATGTCCTAAACCACCATCTCTCTCCCCTCCGGCTCCAACAGCAGCCAGGACGTAGTGTCCCACGCAGGGATGCCCTGCAGATGCCAGGTTTGGGGGAGATGATCGCCGTGCAGGCAGAGCACCCAAAACCTCCTGCTCTGTGTCCATCTCAGCCTTCCAGAAGGAGGTCAGGAAGGACCGCTGGAGGTCACCTAGTCCAAACCCCTGCTCAAAGCAGGGCACGCATGGGCCTGCCTCAGTGTTGCATGTCACCGTGCTGGATACCTGAAGCAGGGTTTAATCGCCCTCGCTGTGAATTTCTTTTCCCCCCTCTCATCTAGTCTGAGTTTCCCCTGCTGCAGCCTGGGACTGCTGCTTCCCATCCCACGTCCGTCTCAGGAGGGGGGTTACTTTTCCCGACGGGAAAACTCAGCTCAGCGTTTCCCGGAGCGCCAGCCGCACACGCAGCGGGGAAGGGGCACGTCACCGCATCCCCCCCACCCCCTGCCCGAACCCTTGCAGTTTACTCGGCGCCAATCCCACCCCTCCGCGGGGACACGCAGGGATTTGGGGCGGGATAAGGGGCTGGAAGGGAGGAAGCGGAGGAGCGGGAGCGCTGGAGCAGGGTGCGAGCCCCCAGTGGGGACAGGCTTTGGGCTGAAGCCAAGGAGCAGGACCATCAACAAGCTGCGCGAGGGGCTGCGCAGAAACTACCCAGCTCCTTAAAATGCCCCTCGCACCACCATCGCTCCTCCCCGTGCTTTCCCCAAACCCTTTCCCCCCCCCACCTTTAGCAGCGCCCGGCGCTCAACGTACCCGCCGTGCGGTGTCCCGGCCGCCCTCCGCTGCCGTCCCGCGGGCCGGAGGAGCGGGATGGACCCTTCGGCCGCCCGCGGCCCTCCGGAGCCAGGCGAGGGGTGGCTGTTCCCGCAGGAGGACGTCTCTCTCGCGGGCAGACCGACTGCCGGGCTCTCCCCGAAGGGGAGGGACCAAACTTTGCCTTAGTTTTCAGATGAGACAATCTTTCTGGGAGAGATCTTCCCCGGACCTGGAAAACAAGTTTCCGGCAGGGAGCCATCCCGAAAAAAACACCGCACGCCCCAGGGGAGCCTGCGGCTGCCGAGTTGCCAGGCTGTGCCTTTGCGGGGCAGGGACGGGTTGAGACACGGCCTTGTTTGCGTGTGGCTGTGAATTTCTGGCTTTCCTCGCTGCGCTGCCGAGCGCGGCGGCTGGATCGAGCAGCGGGATCCCCGTGAGAAAATGCCCCCGGCCGGGTTGCAACATCCCCCGGAGGAGCTGCGACGCTTACGGTGGGGCGAGGAGGGGAGACCTTTGGCTCAAGGTCCCTCCATAAAAATCCAACTCTTTTTTTCCTCTGGCCTTATGAGACGGGGATAACAACCCCCTAAGGCAGGCGGTCCCACTTTTGGGTGCAGCTTCTGGAGCGGTGGATCAAACGCAGGAACCTACTGAAAGGGCTTATCCACATCCCCCCTCCCCCCCCCGCCCTTTGCACAGCCCTAACATTTGCCCCCTCGATAACACTGAATTTAGGGAATCAACCCTAAAACCAGCAGCAATAATAAAAGATTAGTTTTCTGAGGGATCAGCAGGTTGATCCAGCTGATGAAACAGCCCTGTGAGGTTCAAGGCTGGCAAAGGGAGGCAGCAGGGGAGGGAGGGAACGCAAAACTTGGCTTGACCTCCGTTGTTTATGAAGCCGCACCTGTGGAGCATCTCCTTGGAGAGCTGGTGAGCTCCTGGAGTGGGATCTTCTTCCTCTCCCTTTGCCTGTATGTGCGTGGGTATGATCTGAAGCTAGCAGAGCACAAAGGTGCTTGAAATTTAAGTTATATTTTTAAACTTTGAATTTTTTTTTTGGCATTTCCTTGGGAAATAATAAGAAAGCTGCATGAAAAGGTCCAAAGTTCTTTTTTTCTGTACTTTTGTCCAGCGCTCATTTCAGTGACAGGCTGGATGTCTTAAAGTGTAACATTTTCAGAATAGATTTAATGCCAATGAAAGGTCTTGGAGAACAACTCTGAAGACCTCTGTTTAATCTACAGGAACAGGTTCTTCAAGGTTAGTGAGAGGCGATGAGGAGGAGGAGGTGGTGTGTGAGTGGTTAAAGTAACAGAGACATGCCAAAGCTGGTGATACTTTGTGGCCAACTGAGGAGCCTGAGAAAGTATTATATTTCTTTAATACACTCAGATATTCCTAGATGTTCAGAAGTCAAACTCAGTAGAAGTCACATGCAGGTCTTTCTCTTGGATCTGGTCTACGCAGTCCAACCACCTAAGTCAGGGCACCTACTGAAGCAGGCTGTGATTCCCTCTGACCTTTGTATCTCACCTTTTTCTTACAAGAAAGCAAGGTAGAGATGGTGGTGTGTCCTTCCAGCCTGGGTTTGGGATGTGGTTGGGAAGTTTATGGAAGTTGGGAGCAGGGAAATGGCCCCAGGACGTAGGGTAGCCCCTACAGTTGCACACCTTCCATCACTTCAGCCTCTGCAAGATCCAATGTTGGTCCTTTCCAACATGCTGAATGTGGAAATCACACTTTTTTCAATCTGTGAAAATTACTCCATGAAGTAAACGCAATGCAAAAGCTGGAGCAAGTCCTAAAACTCTGCTGGTTTATGAGGGGGGCTGGACTAATTAGCTTAAGACCAGCTGTCGATACGGGAATATACAAGTTTTCTCTCCACAAGACCAGACTGGAGAAAATATTGCAGTGTTTCCATCACTGGGGGTACCGTAGTGATCCTTGCAAGCTGCTTAAATTCCCTGCCAGCAGAACAGCTAGGAAATATCCCTTACCACAGGTGTAATTATTGAAATCCACAGCCTTGCAGGGGCCGAAGATCTGCTTGCGTTTCTTGCCGGGGGTCTGTTGTGTGGGACCAGAAAGTGCAAAGCATGGCCACGGAGATGAGATTTTTAAGCAGCAAGGCATAGCCACATTATTTGCACCAAAGGAGATCGGAAGATAGCTGCCCAGCCATTTCTTTCATTGCAATAAAAGGCCACCAATAACGGATCTGCAGCATTGGCAAGGGAGGAGCCAGTTTCCATGGCAAGTGAGTACCAACAGACGCGTGGCAAATGTTTGGCCTGAGCCGGCTGTTCGTTAGCAACATCCTAGAGAAACGCAAGGTGGTTTTGTCCTTTAGATAAAGGGCTGCGCTTTGCACCAGATTTTCACGACTGTAAATTAAACATCACCATCAGACTGTGATCACTTGTTGATAATTTTCTTTTTTCCTTCCTATCATTCCTTTTTCCTTTTTTTTTTTTTTTGATAAATCCTGGTTTCTCGCAGTGCATGTCTCGTTTTTAATCCAGATGCTGCCCAATCTGTTCCAATTGCTCGTGAGAGGAGCCGATACACCAGTGAGCACCCACTAGACGACCATCACCCTTTTACCGGGTGCCTTTCTGAGGTGTGCAGCATGACAGAGCTCCACGAAGCCGTGGCGTTGGGGGACTATGACTTGGTGGATGAGATTTTGAGGACAGGGCGCTGCGACCCAAATCACAAGGATGTCGACTGGCATGACAGGACCCCGCTGCACTGGGCTGCGGCAAAAGGTAAGGGCACTCCCCGCTCTGTTACCTCTTCGGACCACAGCATTAGCATCCCAACAGGTGATGCTGATTGCAATTATGTCTTGCTATGATAGCAATTAACGCTGGTGATAGTCACAGCTCACATCTGATCCTTTTGTCCTTAATGAGGAAAAAGAGAAAAATACCAATTTAAATGGCAACTTTGCCTTCAAGATAACGTATGGAATTACCACCAAAGTGATTTTTTTAGGGTTTTTTTCTGTCACATGTGAAAACTTACAGCTTACGTGATACGTACATATAGCATGCCTGCTTGTCCCGCACAGCATTACTTTTCTAAGAGGTGGCTTCATGCAGTGCAGAGGAGTTATTTCCCATGTACGCCCACACAAATGAGCAGAACGTCAGACCCACTGGATTTATACCAGGTATTTATCAAACCCGATAGAACAAAATAATTACAGTGTGTTTTACATTGCTCTGCCTTTATCCCGTCTGGTCGAGTGAACACCACGGGACCCGAGTTGTTTGCAGCTCCCATTTGGTCCTTCACTGTCAGAAGTGTCTGTTGAAGTCGAATACCCCTTTGCAGCCCCGAGAAGAGATTAATGCAACAGTATATATCATGTATAATTGTACACCGTGTAAAATGGGAAACTGGACCCACGTGTGTTACACGTTGGGATCTCACATCACGGCATCTGTCTTTGCTCAGAAATCAAGTGTGTGATTTACTGGTTTGCGCTTGACACCGTGCTTTCCTTTTGCCCCGATTACTCATTTAGGCAGCAAAAAAAGGAACTGAGCTACTTGAAAAAAGCTGTTTCATGTATATATAGATATACAACATAATATACAAAAAGTTAATAGGTGATTAAAAATGTAGATTGTCAAAGCATGAAATCGGGGAATGAGGATTTATAAATGCTATGACCGTTTCTGATGATAAATTCGAAATGATAAGCACTGAAAACTATGGCCGGCAAGAAAAGCACATTTCCATAGGACTAGCTTGTTGTGAAAGGATGACGAGAGGCTGGCGTGGCCTTGGTGCCGTTGGGAATGATCTAGCTCAGGAAAGACAGTGGGAAGTGGGGCAGAAAAAACTTTTTTTGCTTCTTTAAGCAATTCCACAAGTTAGAGAAATGCGAAGGTGAATGAAAACAAGTAATTTCTCTATCTCCTGCCAAACAAACCTTTGCTTTAGTAAAGCTGTTCACAGGTTTTCCATTTTTTTTTGTTTAAATTTTATTTTGTATTGAATTAAAAAACAAAATGTGAAACAACGAAATAGTTAAGACCCAATTAGTCAATGACTAATTAAGATGTACTGTTCAGAAAATAGTAGAAAGCTTTTTTGTTTTATTGCCGGTTTTGCTGTAAAATGCTTCTGGAAGCAGTCTACAATGAAAAAACAAAAAAAATCAGCATTTTCCGATGTGCATCATTTATTTGATAAATCAAATGGCCAGGTCGTGGGTAAAATCCATCATTATATGAATGAGGGAATTATGGTCACAGAATCACAGAATGGTTTGGGTTGGAAGGGACCTTAAAGACCATCTCGTTCCAACCCCCCTGCCCTGGGCAGGGACACCTCCCACTAGACCAGGCTGCTCAAAGCCCCGTCCAGCCTGGCCTTGAATCAAGGCCAATGATCAAGTGTGTGTGACCGTCTTCTGCATCCTGAAGGTTTAAAGCCTAACGCAGGTGCACCTTCTCTCCCTGTTTTGCTGCCCAATGCCAGGGCAATCGGAGCTGGTCAAACTCCTCGTGGACCACGGCGCTCGGCATTGCCTGCGGAGCGACGTGGGCTGGACCCCGGCTCACTTTGCTGCCGAGTCGGGGAGACTTGGTGTGCTCCGCACCCTCCATTCCCTGCATGCTGCCATGGATGCGGCCGACCTCTTCGGCGACACTCCCAAGAGGCTTGCGGAAATCTACGGTCACCAAGACTGCTCCAGATTCTTAGAAACGTGAGTAGCAATGGCCTGTCCCACTGCCAGGGCTGACGGGGCTCCAGCAATGAAAATTAAATTGGCTGCTGTAGAGAGGACCAGAACGAATACGCGTGTGTTACTTATCTTTCCACCTAAAGCCTATTAAAGCCATGGAGCACAAGTAGTAGATAAGCAAATAAGGATCTTTGTCACAAGGGAGCCATTGGGAAGACATTCATTCCTTCCACTGCCTTCTATGGTTTGCCTTGGTATGTTTTCAAAGTTGTTACCACTTCATGACATCATTGTTTTTCTAAGGATATTACAGAGCGATTATTAAGCAATGGAAGTGAAAGCAAGAACTAACAAGTGTTAACCCTTTAGAGTGGTGAATACTGAATACACAGGTTGAATTTAAGAACAGCTCTTTAGCAGTTGATGTTAGTGTATGTATATCACTTGGCTTTTCTTGTAGTAACAAACGGAACCGTCCTTTTTTTTTTTACATAATTATTGAAAATCATACCATTTGATCAGTTAATAGGATGGCGACATATAACTTCCAAATTTTGGAAAACTCCTCATTGCCTTAACTGTTTACGGTTATCTCTGTGGCACCCGGATGCAACGAGTAATATGCTTTTAAAGGGTTCCCAGTTACCGTTCCTGTTTTTCAGCCACTGATTTGGCTCACGGATATTTTCATGCTGTTTCCCTGGATCAGGGTGCTGTCCTCCAGAGGTCTGAGCTGTGTCCCACACCTCCATCTCTGTAAAGCAGTGAGGCAGATCGCCAGAGGCTAACCAGCTTCTTCAGCACCAATTGTAGTCCCACACGTTACCTGGTATCTCAGTACATTGCTTGTGAATCATAGAATCATTTAG